>VDFB02368314.1:0-17857 GCA_007258455.2 Sequoia sempervirens | reverse complement strand
GTGAGGATTAGCTCACAATATAAAGTAATTGCAACATTGAACATAGTAGGCTCACTACCCAGAAGTAAAGAATGGCTCACTACCAAGGGCTCACTTCCATAATACAAAAAAATAAGAAATAAGAATGCTACAATGATAAATCCATCTCAAAGCAACATAAAGATCCACCACAACATCACCAATACATTCACAACCTCTTTAAAGAATGTAGACACCTTTTGCTCACTACTTCCAATAGTCTAACACATTAAAAATCATACTACATTTCACACTTTTGTACTTCACAATTTTTCACTTCACATCACACTTCACTAGTTGATTCTCCATCAACTCAACACTTATTTATACCATCCTCAACCTCGAAAATAATTGACAAGTTCGACTAAGCACCTCAACTATATAAATTCAAATTAGGTCGGCACTAAGAATTCCCACAGTGGAAAGGAATGAAAGAGGACCACACCACACCTTAAATCAGACCTAAATCCATACATATACATCACTCCACACTTCCACAAACATCAAAGCATATTCACAATTATTGTAAACACCCAAGGTCAGCTGAATTTGTGTTAACACCATTAAACAATTAAGCACATACTCCCTTTGATCCAAAGATGACTCATAGACCACACACAACACTTAAACATAATCTAGAATATTTCATCAAAAACCTAAAATCCAACAACTCCTTTGCAACATCATACACCAAAAGAACATAATTATCCTGCAAAACCATCCAACCTTCCACACACTACAACATCTAAATCCACCCTTGCAGAGCACCAAAACATAAACAACTTAGATTGAAGATAGATATGAGAAATATAGTTGCACTTCCATATTTGCAAGACCAAAAACAAAACTGTAGAGAAATGTAGAGAAAAACCATTTTTCCCAGAAAACACTGCTTTCACAGTTCACACATTGGTGAACACAACTTTCTCTGCATAATGATCTAGAACCTAAACTCTAGTTATAACACCTTTGAACACATCTGATCAACATATCTAGACCACATAGGTTGATAATTAATCATGAAGAAATGTGGATCAAAACATTGAACACCAGTCTATCACAGTGAACACACTTCACCACACTATTTCCTCTTTTATTTAAATTTTCTTAAAAGCCCCTGGAAACCAAGCACCACAAATTCAAACTCATCACCCAGAACACTTCTACATCATCTCAACCACACAAGACATTGAAAAACACTAATCACCAATACATGCTCATCAAAGCAACACTAAAGGTTGACATCAATGATACTACTAATGACAACATAGTGCAACCAATGAAAGCATATCCATAGACTTCCAAGAATCTCCTCATAGACCTATTGAAATCAATGCAACAAAAAAGATCTATTGACATTAATGAAAACACAAACTTCAAACATCTTTACCTTATTGAATCAAATCCTTTTTAGTACCAACGTCATGATTGTTATGTGTTTTCCTTATGTCTTCAATTATGTTTGCATTATGTTTCATATCTTCATTGTGTATGCTTTGTGTTTTTCATACTTCATTGTATCTCATGTGCGTGTATTCCTTTTTCTTTACATGCTTGTTTGGTGCAGGAGCACATTCACATCACCATGATTCTATTTTGTAAATGATTCCATTTTTTTTATTTGTAGGGGTCATTCAAATTCATTTGATGAGAAATTGCAAATAAAATGTAAAAATTGTCGACAAAATGTCACATTTGCAAAAAGTGTAAAAGTTGCATAAATTAGGAGTTAATAGGTCATTAGAGTCTAATAAATAATAGGAAGTTGGAAATCAGTTAGAAACTGATAATACATGGTGTAAATTTCTTTAAAATTTCTTTTGTAATCATTTTGTGGTGTGGGTGATTGAATAAAGGAGTTAGATCAATGAAAAGTTTTGATTTTATGCATATTTTCACATAAATTCTTTGGTTTTTGGTGTTGTACGGCCATTGTATGAGCTTGAGTACATTCCTAATTTTTTTCATGTGTTATTACTCTCAATAAACTTCCAAATAAACTTTTTCTTATGCAGATTGGTGTTGATTTGTGGAAGTTATGGTGGTTTTATTGACTGCAATTTTCCAAATTTCTCTGTAATAGTCATGTTGCAGCAAATTTTACATGCAGGTATGACCTCCAAATGAACTAAACCATATATGGTTGGATAGAGGAACGAGTTATCTTTCTTTTGGCATTGGTTTTAGGTCATTTCATTGAATATTAAGAAATTTATGCTAATTTTGGTAGAAACTGTCAAGTTCAGATTTTGATAGGGCAGCAAGCTTTCAAAAATTCATAACTCCATTTATATTGATTGGAATCCTCTAAAATTGGTTTGTAATTCAATTATATTGTGTTATTCAATATTATTGAGGTTACAGGTGTAAGTGTTGAAGATTTTGGTTCATTAGGTGATTCCCTAGCACTGTTACAATGCTTGGAAGAGCAATCAAGAAGGTTACAAATTGGTATTTGGTAGAAAGTCTTGAATAAAGTTTGGAGAATGGACTAATATGATTGTGCAGACCTATTAATTTTTTTTGTAATGTTATAAAGAAGAAACGAGCTTGGGTTGAACATTGTAATGTTACTAAGATATTTTGTGGAATCAATAAATGATTTGGTGCCTTGTTTTTTGTTTGGGTGCTTTGGAATCGAGGTTTTATGAAGGGAAAAATGAGTTTGAGATGAAGAATCTGTTATCAATCCGAAGTTGCACCCTATTGAACCTAATGTTCAGCACCTCAGTGTAACATGGGAAGACCTCTAAAGATGTGGGTTTCTTGTAAACAGAGGTCAACTTCCAGAGAAGGCCAACTTCCTTTGGTATCACCTAAACTACTGATTTTGTAAAGGAAAAGGGAGAAGGAATACATGAATTGAAAAAATACTCCTATGGTGGTACACCGAAATGATAAGAGCAATGGAATACTTAGGCTACACTTGAAAATTTTCAATGACCATAAGATTACACATCAAATTCTGTAAGCTTTGCATTAATATATCACAAACAGGTTTGATTCACACACTTTTTTAAGAGAGGAAAATATTTTTACAGACTATAATCCATATGTGATTATGTAAACACAATTTGTGATTTATATAATGATACTTTTACAAAGGAAGGCATGAAAACAAAGGATAAAGTCATAAAGGAATAGAAGAAATTCACAAAATAACTTGATCATGAACCTGAAATGCACAACACTTTGCAAGAACAAAAGGGTGATCTGAAACATCAACAGTGACCAAGGTAAACTCTGTATACTATGCTCCAAAATGAGTGTGCTAATATGAGAAAGGACTGTAAAAGTCACAGACTTTTTGAAAAGCATAAGGAGAACTCCTTTACAAAGAGGCAAAAATGCCTTATATACAAAAATATGTGTCGGCCCCTCTGGGCTTACAAAAATATCCACCTCAGAAAGATCTATCCTTAGATCTTTTGAAGGAAGTTAATGTTGCATCCCTACTGTCCATGTCGGTGAAGAGTTGCTCCAGGAATGGCTTCCTTGATCTTTTGCAATGCCTGCATTAACTTCTGGTGTCGTGTCTATCCTCCAACTACCTCCCAATGAATTGCCCAGGATCCATTAAACTCATTCCTATTGATCTTCTAGCGAGTCAAATGAGTCAGCGGCTCGCGGTGCATCCTCGGCTCCCTCGATTGGTTGAACTTCGAGCCGTAGATTTTTTAGGCGATTGGTCCTTGGGGCCGAATGCATATCGGTGAGGTGTAATGCATTGTCTCGATGCGATTATAGCGACCATCGACTTAACGGCCGTCGGCCAGAGTTCATATCGGTTCAAAGTCATGCGATATCCACGAGCCATCGGCCAAGAGACCATAAAGCTTTTCAGTTGACATCGTAGACCCAAACCACCGCTTTCCCGAGGTGCAGCGATTTGTTATTTACGATTGAGACGGCAAATTGAGGACCTGTAGAAGACCCCCATCGATTTATACCCTTTGCGGCTCCTGCGTGGTTAGGACATATTGTTGGGAGACCGCTGGCGAAGACACAAAATCATGCAGAAGGAACCGAAATTAGATTAGGCCAGAGACTCCACCCATTCGACTCTTAAGCGAGCCGACAAATGTCGGACCGAGGTTGACAAAGGACTTCTTCTTGAACTCTCTGGGTAAGGTTTACTTTCTTGTCGGTCTTCGATTTAATGAGGACATCTCGGAATCCTTTCGTTTGATGGGGATCCTCCCTTGGTGGACCTCTAAGCCGAGGCTCCTTTATCTTTTGAGCTTGAAACATTTGAGGACCTCCTTCGATTTTATTCGAGGACATCACCGAACCTTCCTTCGATTTCGGTAGAAGACCCTAGAGTCGACGAGACTTCCATGGTTTACTCCTTATTAACTGGTGAGACATTTCATTTGTTAAGACCATCGAGGTCGGTACGAGGACTTCTTACTGACTATCTTGTTTTAATATACTTTCCCGCGATTGAGACTATCGAAGATTTGGGAACATCTCACGAGGAATACCATTTGTGAGAACCTCATGGTGAGACCTCACCCCGACGGTGAGACCTTATGGCGAAACCCCCCATACTGTCGCCAAGACCTATGTTTGTCGGCAGGACATCACTTTGACGGCCAGACGCTACATCGATGTCATCTATGTCAGGGAGACCCTTTGTCATCAGTGAGACCTCTTGCTGAAGGAAAAACACATATCGAGACCCCCCCATTATTGACAGGACCTCATACTTTCACCGAGACATCACGACGACTCTACTTTCCTTTGCCCCGAGCTCACCCTACTTCGGCAAGACCCTTTTGGGTTGGCAAGACTTCTCAGTGAAGTCACAATCTTTTGGCGGGCTTAGACCATTTCGGGGAGACTTCATCCTGTCGGTGAGACCTTTTGTCGAGATCATTTCATTTCGTCGAGACTTGTTCTTGGTTGCCGAGACATCACGGTGAACACAAACATCTCCCCGATGCCAACCTTGTGAGCTACATTCAGTGAGACATCCCATGTGGAGAGACACATAAAGAGTCATAGCAACTTGAATGTCCTAATGAACAGTGCATTTGAACAAATAGAGGGCACTGCTAGTCGACAAGACAACAAGAGGGTCTTGCCAACTCTCTTCTCTGATAAGTTTTGTGCCAAAACTGATTGAGGCATGCTTTTCAACCGAGCTCCTTATGAAATGTCATCAGATGCATGACCTAACCCTCAATGCAAATGTCCCATTTGGCCCTTATGAACATCTGAAACATAAGTTGCCCTGCCTGATTGAGCCCGTAGGTGAAAATTGGGTAACATAATCAAACAAAGATGTTTTGAGTTTTGAAAAAATAGACTGTGAAAGTTGGTTTTCTTCCTTTGCTTTGCATCATTGTTTCACAAGATCTTGAGCCTGGGGACTAACACTCCCCTAGATTTGATGATGTCCTATCTTTTCAATATTTGGATAATTGAAACCTTCTTAGCTAATCCTTGCTTTAGTGTGAGTATGAGTGTAAGTTCATACTCTCACTAAAGTGGGTGCTAAATGTAGTGTCATAAACTATCACCCTTAATAATTTCACACTAGGTTTAGCTCCCTCCTATGTGCTTTAAACTACTTATGCTTATAATTTTCTTGTTTTACTATCATTAAAAAAAAAAGGGGATTAAATTGAGAATTATCACTTATTTATTGATATTCATGGCCCTAAAATAGGTTAGTCCAACCTATTTTGGATCAATTTAAAATATGTTGGTTTCGGTATTTAACATTTGAAAATCTAAAGTCATTTGTTGGCTATTAGTAATTGGTTAGTGAGAAATTAAAGAATTGCATATTTAAACACAAGTCTTTTTCACCATTTGAAATCCTAGAAAATCTATTGAGGAAATTGAGTATCCCAAAATTAGTCAAGGCAATTCAAGAATATAATTAGAAACATTATTACAATACTTTCATCAATTAAGATCAAGATTGCAAGACATCAAGAAGAAGGAAACAATCATGTGTAAGGATCTATTATGATCAATCATGCCATTTTATGAAGATGTATTTAGTTATCCTCTACATGTTATCTACAATAATTTATTATGTTTTGTGAACTAACCTTTTACAGGTCTATCAAGTAATCAACATCAATCAATCAACATTTTTGGAAACTTGTGGTGTGAATATAACTTCATTAAGGATTTCATACCAAAGGTAACATTATCATTTATCATTTTAGTCAATTATTATTTTGGCCTTTTCCTGACCTAGGGTATGCCATCTTGATCATCATCAATCATTATAAATGGAGGTAGAAATACAAAAATGGGGTTTGAATTCAGATTTTTCCTATAAAACATAACCTTTCCCCCTCTTTTCATGCGTGCAGGTCATATCCAAAAGTTTCTTTGATTGACAGTCATAGGAAACACATAACAGACTATAACCTATAGTTCAGAGTTTTTAGATCCTAAAAAAGCATCTCAATCTAGAGTGCCCAACACCCCTATCTCTACAATTAATCCTCAACTTTCAGTCATAGGTTCCTCTATGTCATCATTTTTCAGATCTGGGTCTATTTTGTTACTTTTCATTTTCATCTGTGTGATAAATTACATTTTCAGATCTAGGGTTATATGTCAAATAGGATTGTTAAAACAAACATCAAATTTATCGGCCTCACAACTCAAAAAGGACACAAAACATAAGATATTAGCTCCCCCTTGTGGTAACAAGCTAATCATCAACCCTAGTTTGTCTTGTGTCCAAATGTGGTGTCAAGTGAAAAGAAGCTAATCCTAGTTGTATGTAGGATCACTTTTCCTACATCACAACATTAAGGTCAACCCTTTAGTTGTAGGGAATAGTATTTTTTTGCAAATTATGTCCAAGATTAAAATACCTCACACAATTGATGACTCACAAGTATTTTAGATTTTCTTCCTTTTGTAACTTGTGAAAAATAGTAGGAACCATTAGATTAAGTAAAAAATATCAAATTAATGGTCTATGTTATATCTTTTTTTATTCGAGAAGGATGATTCAAGGAATGATTGACAACTCAAATTATAATAATTGGGAAATTCAATTACTAGTGAGAAGTCCCACTCTAGCTTTGTAAAATGATTTGGAGAATTAGAAAGAGTCATAGGATCAAGTTGTAGTGGGAAGATCAATGATTGGTATTGCATTTGACATAAAGCTTTCTAGTAGGTAGATTGTCTTGGAAAATTCATTTATTTTTTCACAATTTGGATCCTAGGATTTTGTATTCTAGGAAGCTTGGATCAGAAGAAGGAAATTTAGAGGGCAACCTTATCAATTAACAACCAAGATTTAGGAGATAATAAAAATGGAAGGACAAGAATAAGGGCATGCGATATGTATAGAACATGGAAAATAAAATAATAAAAAAGGATTTACATGGTTATGGGAGTGAATATATAAAGAAGATAATCTAAAAGGAAAATATATATGTATATGAGAAGATACTTACATGAATTTCTCCAATTGAATCCCATTCATCAAGATTATTAATTCAACTTTGGCATGTGTTGATAACTCAAATGTATCAAACTATTTGGATGTTGGGATAATATAGGGGCCACTCCAAAGAGAATCCAAATTCACATTTTGACCAAGTTTTTATTGTATTTCCATCCTATTTGAGTGTCAGGCACCCACCTTGAAGTTTTTTTCTTTGAGCTTCTTGTTGAACCTATTAGGTCTCAAAATCATTACTCCACTTCCTCGAACAAAATTCTACTCACAAGGCTAGGGTTGTTAATAGGTGAGAAAAATTAATTCATCTACAAAACTCTGTGTTGGTGTTTTTTAATTACCAGTTTGATCTCACGTATAATCTATGGACTTTTCCAATTATGATTAACTATATGGAGGGATTGACCAACTAATAGGTGAAAGTTTGCTCAACTTTCCCTCTACACTTTGGGCTCTGCAAAACCCAGGAGGGTGATCCTTGCAATGTATCTTTTAGATACTCTTGTACCAAATTACCTCATTGTAATTTTAATAGATATATTCTCCTAAAAGTTGTTTAATAGATGAAAACCTTAAAGACCTAGAAAATCTTACAACATTTATAATCTAGAACATGAGAATATGGTGAAACACTATTTAAAACATATATTATGACTGAAAATAAATATTTAAGTTGACTTTTGAATGTAATTATTGTGAATGACTAGAAGATGTAATATAGACACAACTTATGGATCAATGCCTTGTCCTAGGGTATGGAGTATCAAACAATTCAATTTAAAACCTATAACAATGTTCACCAGATCATCCCATGGCATTGAGTTTCTAGATGTAGATGTCCTTACAGTGTCAACACAATAGTGGATGTTATATTTTGATGGATCTTACATGTAACATGGATCAGGTGTCAGAATCCTATTTTTCATGCATAAGGACACACCATTCC
This sequence comes from Sequoia sempervirens, assembly GCA_007258455.2. Lineage (NCBI taxonomy): Eukaryota > Viridiplantae > Streptophyta > Pinopsida > Cupressales > Cupressaceae > Sequoia > Sequoia sempervirens. The sequence goes on along the minus strand of VDFB02368314.1, from coordinate 9,446 downwards.
AAAGTCCTACAGGTTTATGTTTCCTTGCACTAACAACACAACTGAGTATGAAGCATTGATCATTGGTATCAAGACAGTCATAGAGTGGAAAATCATAGAGTTGCAGGTCTATGGAGACTCTCAATTGGTCATAAATCAGGTTAATGATGACTAGTAGACAAAAGATGACAAATTGATGTCGTACAAAAGAATGGTGGATGATTTCAAGAAGTACTTTGTAGAGATCAAATTTGAGCAGATTCCAAGAGGGGATAACAAAGTTGTTGATGCTATGGCCACCATTGCTTCTCTCCTATAGATTCCTAAAAAATGAAGCCATTATGAGTTCATGGTGGAAAAATTGTTTAACCCTGCCTATGATAACCCTAAATCCCAAGTCATATACCATCTAGTTAAGGCTAACTCTTCTATCTATGGGAAGATCTACACCTATCTAAAAGACAACACCCTACCACCAGACCTCTCCCAAAACCATAAACATAACTTAATTAATTTGACAAGTAGCTTGACATACCTTGATAGCCAATGTACTTTATCAATGAGGTCTTGATGGTACTCTCCTTCGATGTCTTGAATGTAAAAAAATTGAAACTGCTTTATGCAAGGTTCATGAAGGCATCTATGGAACTCATTCAAGTGGACTAACTCTTGCTAAAAAACTCCTATGCTTGGGGTATTACTGGCCAAATATGGAGGAGTCTTTTCAAATTGTCAAGAAGTGCTAAAAATGCCAAGTCCATGGAAACCTGATACATGCACCAACCCAAGAGCTCCAACCATTTTCAACAACATGGCCCTTTTGTCAGTGGGGACTAGATCTTGTAGGTAAAATTCATCCACCTTCGTCAATGGACACAAATTCATCATCACAGCCACGAAGTATATCACAAAGTGGATTGAAGTTGTTCCCCTAACCACAATCACAAGAAAAAAAATTGCCTCTTTTATCCTCAATTACATCATCTGTCAGTACGACATTCCTCAATCCATTATCAATGATAATGGTAGACCTTTCAAGAATCAAGACGTCCAAGAACTTTGTGAAAGGTTTCATATACAACATCTATTTTCTACGCCATACTACTCTCAAGGAAATGGCAAGGCAGAGGCCTCAAACAAAACCATTTTGAAAATCTTAAAGAAAACTATCAACGATGTTGGATGTGACTGGCATATTCAACTGAACCCTACTTTGTGGGCTTATAGAACCAGCATTCGCACCCCAATAGGAGCCACACCATATGCTCTTGTATTTGTATTAGAGGAAATTTTACCTATTGAGGTCGAGCTACCATCACTTCATGTGTCACTAAAGGGGATCATTTCAGATGAAGATTATTGGGTGTCTAGGCTACAAGAGTTAGAACTGTTGGATGAACGTCGTTAGAAAGTTGTGGATCATTTGAAAGCCTATCAAAAAATGATGTCCATGAGTTATAATCACTGAGTAAAACTAAGAGCATTTTAGGTTGGTGACTTGGTCTTGAAAGAGAATTCATGAAATCAATAGGATCGAGAGAAGGGGAAGTTTGAACCAAACTGGCTAGGTCCCTTATCATCGTATCATTTTATGGATCTGGAGCCTATTAGCTATCTACACCTGAAGGGGATTTTTTTGACGAGCCTATCAACGGTCTACATCCTAAGAATTTATATAACTAGTTCATCCAAAGCACGTTAAAAGTCCTGAAAAAATACAAAAAAAAGAGAAAAAGTCCTAAAATGGTCGCCGCAGTGAAACCTAAGAAAACAAGCATCTTGGTGACAACAAAAAATTCAAAATTCAAAATAAAAAAATGAAAAAGGAAAATACAAAAAAGTGAAAATGAAAAAATATGAAAAGTGCAATAAAACAAAGTAGTAGAAGCGTAGAGCACTGTTGTGATAGATTAACTTTCCATCTGTTGAGCATGTCAGCTTGTTCCTTTTTCCATCATAAAATCTCTATTGTACATATCTGGCATGAGGTGGTTGTGTCTCATACGGTGGGGAGAATTTAAGTCTTAGGGGCAATAAACTTTGACTTAAACCCAATAGATAAATAATGGATTAGACCTTTGAAAACACAATGATCATAATTCAACTTAACATTGAGGCATCAATCATCAAAGCTTTACACATCAATACATCCAGAGCTAACAAACAAATCAATTGATCAAATAAATTTAAATACAGATGATGTTCTTTGAGATCATGGTTTTATACTGCTTTGGCATGAATGTTTCAGATTATTTGTATCTTGATTTTTGTTATCATTTCTCTGGAGCAACTCAATGATGTCATGAACTAGAGGAGCTATGATCGAGAATGATTTTTCTTTGTCTACTATCTATGAGTTAATCATTACTATTTCACAAATTTTCATGGGACGTGCTCTACAAAGTATCATTGATGGCATTCTAAATCTGCATAGGAAAATGATTAACTCTTGTTTGTTTATGCGAGAAATGCTCAGGTCATCTCTGTTTAATTATACCTAGATTTGCTTGTGTTAACATGCAATATCAAAAATCATGAAAGTAGTACTCAGGTCATTGTGGTTTAATTATACCATTTATTTTTGTACTCACTTTCAACAATTCAAAGGCTCAATGATGATAAAAGCACAACAAATTGACTATTATAATGATAGCTTTGCATATTTATATTTCCATGGTTAAGTTAGATTGCATCCATATTAGTTTTGCATCTATATTTATAGATTTTCCAAGGCTGGAAATATTTTAAAGTGATGTTATCTCTATCATTAAAAGATTGAGTATACTTGACATTAACAAAAACATATCATTCTCATGTAGTTGCATAATCTTTTGCATATCATACATACATTAGAAATCATTATTACATCATACATTCATTCATGAATTGGATCACATATATTTACATCAGGAGAATACAAAAATAAATTGCATCACATATCATTTGCATAATCACATTCATCTCAAATAACATAAAAAACATCATCCATAAAGCATTTAGAATCATAATCTATGCATTATCATATCATCTTTGCATCCATACATCAACCATAGCATCATCATATTAAAACATCACATAACACATAATATAGAAATAAAATGCATCCATCATAGGCATCCATCATAGCATCATATAGATAACACATAGATCACTACTCATCTTTGCATATCGTATAAATCTCAAAATCATAATGTCAAGTATACAATTATGCTTGGAAAAGTGGAGAGATATAACATCAAAATCGCAGTGAATCAATATCTTAGCATAATCAATGTATACATCATCAAATGTCTCAAATACATCAAGGATCATCACAATGGCTATGTGTTGCTAGCCCCAGACAACATCGGCCCCATACCTCCTACTGCACCACCCGACGGCCCTGCCCTTGGATCTCTGTGAGGTGGTGGCCCTATAACACCCCTACTGGTAGTCCTAGAATGACTACAGACACTGGCAGACTGAGCATAGATAACTCATTGCTCTAGAGGCACTACCTCATTATAACGTCCTCTATAGTACTCTACCTCTCTGGTGAAGCCTATAACCTCTCTAAGCATATCTATTGTGTTAGTACCCTCCACCACTCTCTGTAGTCTCTATGCCAGTCCCTCTACCTACTCACACTGCTATCTCAAGTTATCTCTCTCTGCTATGAGCATGACAATCTATGATTTTTCCTATGCATGTACCTGCATCTAGCCCTATATCTGAGCTAGCTGAGTTTGTAAGGCCTATACCTATGACTATAACACATCTATTTGTGTCTGCTGATGCTATGAAGGAAAACAAATCTTAACATGTGCTACATCCACTAGTGATCTCCTCCTCTGAGGCACTCTAAGAAATAATACTGGCCTACCACCTCCACCACCATCACCTCCATCACCATCTCCCCCATCACCATCTTCACCACCATCTCCATCATCACTACTCTCTCCCTCCTCCTCCTCATCATCTCCTCCATCTCTCCTCCACCTAGGTGCATGTGGTGGTGCCCTCTCATCATCGTCCAGTGTAGGTACCAGGTCATCTAGGCTAGATATCCATGAGAAGGGATGCAGAAGGAAGTAGTGAGCATACTCATGTGATATTGCAACCTCTATAATCTTCAGGTGATACTCCCATATCACTGGCTGGAGTCCCTAGTACTCCTAATATGTTGCATCATATGATAAAGTGGGTCCCCACTCTGGTATATCCACCCATCTCCGTGCATAAAGAACCACTCCCTAGGGCATGCCCTGTACTATGTCATACTACTACAACACTCTCCCAAGAAGGAATCTCTCAATCACGAACTGAGTCCCCCCAATTAGGTATCTAGTCGTACACACATAGGGCATCTTAGTGTCATCTTCTGGCCACTGCTCACAATCAAGATCTAGCCTCCATGTAACTATATCAAGATCATCCAATACCCTCCTCTAGTATTCCAATTTTCCTAGCTTATGTTGGAAAACTAGACCTGTGTATCCATGAACATATGGATGACTAGTTGGTTGATGTCTATCTACAATGGGATGAGTGACAACTATATGCTCTCATGCCCATATTTGTAGCAATGTAACTCCATCTGATAAACTTGATGCTCTAAGGTACACAACCTGATGTAGATCATGGTAAAAAATTGAAAGAATGCAGGATCCCCATGCATATCTAGTCCCCTGCATAATCATGCTCTCCAAAATCCAACCTCAACCGAATGAGAGTCCCTTTGACTTGCGGTCGAGACATAGAAGTCCTCCAATAAATCTAGCAAGAACACATGGCAATGTTGTGTATGCATCAATCATCTCTCGCCATGGAATCTCATAGTAGAAAATATGATCATCCTCGAAGACTCTCCACAATGCATCTATACCTCCCTGCTTAGTAAAATCATAGATAACCAACTCACCATCAACAGGAATCCTCAAAATCTGGTAAACATCCTTTGGTGTCACTGTCATCTCACTAGTGGGTAAGTGAAAGTTGTTATGGTCACTATGCCACCTCTCTGCCAAAGTGGTTAGAAGTCCCGTGTTAATCCTATGCTGGGGCATGTTAAACAAAGAATTCAATCTGCATCATCCAATCACATTTAGATCAGCTTGATCCAAATGTGGAATCAAATCCTAGGTCCTTGGGAAACGCTCCTACGACATGAGGATTGTTGAAGGCTCCTATTTTCATAACATATCACAATTCAGGAATCTTATCAATCAATCAATCAGCCTATCAATCTAATCAGCTCTGATGAGATTTTGATCACATTTCATGAGTGTCTATCATTGATTCTCATCTATCATGAGGTCAATTATCAATCTATCATTGATCCTCATCTATCATGAGGTTAATTATCATCATCCTATCATTGAATCTCACCTATCATGAGATCAATCATCATCTAATCTATCAACATCATCAAACAACATCAAAACATTGGCTGACACAATCAACAATCATCAAAATCAAGGGGTTTAATTCACATTTCATCAATCTTACCTAGATGCGCTAAAACAATCTTTCTATGCGCTAAAAACATGTATGCACTAGAAAATTTCATAGATGCGCCAAAACAGGGTCTCAAAGTGCTAAATCTCTCTATGCACCATCAAATTTCATCAATGTGCCATTTCACTGCATCAATGTGCTAAAATGATCTATTCACTAAAACTTTGACCTAATGCACCAGAAAACATCACCTATGCACTACAAAACCAGTTGCACTACTACATTTATCAAATGCACTAAATCTAAATATGGATGTGCTACTTTACTATATACGCTATAACATGGATGTGCTAAATTTGACCCTATGCGCTAATCTATTGTATGCGCTAGAACAAGCATTCAATGTGCTACATCGAGGTTCCAATGCACTAAAATGCGAAAAACAAAATTTCAAACATGAAAAATGCACGAAAAATAAGATTCAAAATTTATGAGGGAATTTTTTGGGGTACGTACTAGAGGTCCATACACGGTCAGGTGATTGTGACATCGAACGCGCTTAAATTGGTGGATCTAGATCAGAATCACCATCTAGCTAAATTTTCTCAAAATTTGCTCACTCACCCTAATTTAAAAAATGCAAATGCACAAATGAGCTCAAATCACATTCTTTTTAATCTTTTAAGTGAGATTAAGTGGGATTGATTTTTTTTTTTACAAAATGGAACTTAATTCATCAATTCATCACCTAGCAGGTCCAGTATCATTTTTCAGGAGATAAATCATTGAGATAAGATAAAATTTGAAATTATCATCAAATCATTAGAAAATCATAAAATTCAAAAAAAATCCTAAAAATTCAAAAATTCATTGATTTATCTTCTGAGTGGGCATATATCCATTATCACTCAAAAATCAGTGTTTGGGGAATATCGAAAAAAAATATTGTCAGCATCACCAGCAAAATTTTCTTTGAAGCAATGTGTAAACACATCACTTCAAAGAGGGGCAAAATGTATACACCTAGAATCGGTCAGGATAATTAATTAATTAAATACAAGGTATTTAATTAATAAACCTCTTATTTCATCTACTTATAAATAAATTCTAAATTTATTTATATAGTTCACATTTTCTAATTCTTCTTATCTTAAATCATATTCCTCTAATCTTAATTAAATAAAAAAATTCAAATAGTTTGTTTTATTTAACTAATATCTTCTTACTAAATTTGAATAATTCCAAATTTGATTTTAGTCACATGTCTACAACTTTTCCTCTTTCCACCTCATCATTTGTCTCATGAATTTAAATATCCTTAATATTTAAATGGGCTTTTTCTTCAACAAATTCTAAAAAAAACTTGAGACACTTGGCTCTCTTCCTCCATTTATTCTCTCTCACACTTGACAAAGTGTTCTATTAAAGGGAATACTCTCCATTATTTCCTCTAACTTCTTCATTCTCCGCTGTTCATCTCTCTAGCTAAAATCTTGACTGTTGGTTGCTACCACATCATTTTATGCCTTAGAAATCCTATAAATATATCATTCTCCAACATTTCATATCCCAACTTTGAGCAATCTTACTCTGCGGAAATTTCATTTGAGCAATTGAGAGAATTTGAGCATTTGGAAATTAGCAATTAGAAGTATTTAGTTTCTCATAATCATGGATTTAATATTAGTTCCATCTTAGTTATCACAACAATTTTCATACAACATTTGCATCATAGTCTTTAGCATCATATCCTTATCACAACATCATTATCATTTATAGAAGATCATATAATTTAATCATCATGTAGGAATAGATTTCTTGCATCTTCCTGAGCATTTCATTCCTCAGGTTGTCATTCTAATAGTCATAGTGCATACACAAATTTGAGAGCCATCATGATTTAATGAATCCCTGAAGATAGGAAACAATGGGATGATTTTACAGAATTTTCTTTGTTTCAATTCGATTAGTTTTGTGATTTGAATTCTCTAATGCAATGTCTCATTGATTGTGTTGTATCTATTGCTTTTGCATTTACATATTTCAATACTTTACAATACAAAGATTTATGAAGAAAATTAAATATATTCTAGAAAACATAAGACCGAATGATGCAATGTGTCTGGTTATATACTTGGGTGAATTTGATGAAGAAGTGAGCTATCAAATAAGAGATAAAGAATCAAAATTACTTCATCAGGAATATCAAATTGCCATGGATATTGAAAAAACTCAAAATATTCAATGATGAGAATACATATGTCAGCAAGTGAGGGTTTGCATTGAAGATGCAAGATCCCTTATGCATAGATATTCTATTTGGCATCAATATCATGTTATTTGTTTATAGATATGTATGCTATGATTTATATGACTATATTATCATAGTGGTTCATTTTATTACTAGCATTATGAATTAGGATTATAGATTTGATTATTAAATGATCACAATATCTTGTATTTTAATTGATTGTTATATTTTTATGTTTGGATGATGTACATTGGAATTGAGTTATTTGTATGGGATGATTTATGTGATGTTGTACCTCATTAGGTGATTTTACATTACCTATTACACATATGGTATAGGTAAACTTGACATTTCACTTGATTGTGTAGGTACAAGATTATTCTCCCATCTAAATATGCAAGTCTAATTTATTTCACCAATTGTGTTTATATCAAAGATGTCATTTTGGATCAGTGTGCTTGATAACCTTCAGAAAGTATATTTAATTTATTGCAAATATTTTAATTGTGAATTAAAAAAATAATTTAAATACATTAGAAAGTGTATTTAATTTATTGCAAATATTTTAATTGTAAATTAAAAATATCCATTGTTTGGAAAATTTATTTTGAATTCTTAAAATTTCCTAAAAAAGAATTAATTCAAATTACCTCATTTTCCTTTCAAAAGGGGAAAATGACTTAGGGATTGTAAGTTTCTTGTGAAAAGAAAAAAATAGAAAATAAAGTGAAAATTAAAATAGAAGAAGAAAAAGAGAGTTAAAAAAAAAAAGAGGGAGGGAATTATTCATTCTTCTCACATTTGGAAATTTTTGACTTAGGGATTGTAGTTTCTTGAAAAATGTGCTTTGTGAAAAGAAAAACTAGAAAATAAAGTGAAAATTAAAATAGAAGAAGAAAAAGAGAGTTAAAAAGAAAAGGGGGAGGGAATTATTCATTCTTCTCACATTTGGAAATTTTCTCTCAAAAAAGAAAAACCTCTCCTCCAAATTTTAAATGGTTGGATTTTCTTGATTATTGCATTGCTTGGGATTGGAATTGGATTGTAAGGGAAGGCATAAAAGGTGTGGTGGATTTGTATGTGGATTAATTTCTCAAATTAGAATGAATTTAAGAAAAATAGTATTCTTGTGAGCTTCAAACTTAATGTATTTTACTTTATCTTCCTATCTTTTTATATCTCTCTTATTTTATGGTTTTCATGCTCACCATTGTGATAGCATATGGCCTCAATTCTAGACTAGTTTCTTTGCATTATTGTTAGTTAAATTATTGTTTGAATTGATTTTTAAAAAAAAATATTTTATTTTATGTCATGGTTATGGAAATATTTCTAATAAATTAAAGAAAATGGAAATTTTATTACGAAAGAAAGTTGTTGTTCACATTAGAACTAAATTGGTGTTTTGTTTTTGAATTTTTTCAATAGTTAAAAGTTTTGAATTTTTCTACCATTTATTAATGGTGGATTGGGAATTTCATGATTTTACATTGGAAAATAATTTATAAATTTATGAATTGGGATAATTTTGAGTGAATTAGATTGGGATGAAATTTCTTAATTGAAAAAAGTTATTCAGGTCTTAAATCACACTTCTTCCAATTAAGGACAGTTAAGGACTAAAAATTATCTCAATATCTACTTGGCTACAAACCTCAATGGAAGAGCTAGAATGGTGGATTATGATTTTAATCCTTGTGGAGGGAGAGTGATGTGTTGTGATTAATTGAATTTTAATTTATTGAGTTTTATGGCACAATGATGTTCCTAGGTTAATAAA
>VDFB02368313.1:441916-591990 GCA_007258455.2 Sequoia sempervirens | reverse complement strand
TAAGTGGTTGCTCTCGGTGGAAAGTGGTTGAGCCTTTTGCTTTATGTACTTCTCACTCCTACTAAATAAGTGGTCGATTTTCTATGTTCCCTTTCTTGTTTCCCAAGTGCATTTCGTTTCTTGTAATTCCCACTAAACATGTGGATGTTTACTTTCCAACGCTTGTTTATTATTACTCACCCCACTGAAGAAGTGGTAGCATAGCAAAGTTCATTATTGTAAGCCAACCACCGTATGCTCACACCTTGCCCATACTGGGATCTGGGTGATCAAAAAGTGGAAGGTGTTATTTCAGTTAGCTTTGTTACTTTCAGTATTTGCAAAGATCCCCTTACACCATATGCTCTCATCTTGCCCACTCTGGGATTTGGGTAATTAGAAAGTGGAGGGTTGTTATTCAATTGCTTATCTTTGCTTTCATCTAATGCTAACAGGTGAAAAATTTGTGAAAAAATTGGGGGTGGTTATTACAAACTCCCTTTGAAATGTGCTCCTCTGAATCAATTTGTTCCTCCTCTAAGTCACTCTGTTCATTGCTTGACCCAATTCCAATTTCCTTTTCCTCACTATCTGAGACCACGTCTATATAATGTACTTTGCCTTTTCCTAGGCACTTGTGTCCTAGGTCCCATGGTTTCGTACAATAAAACCATAGCGTCTTCCTCCTTAACTCATTCTTGGCCTCATATGACAAACTTGGCTTTTTAGGCCACTCCTTTTGGAAAGGTCTTTTGTCTTTCTTTGATGGAGGGAACTTGGATTGGTTTGCTTTTTGAGTAGAAACTCCATGTTTATGGCCCTCTTAATGGCATCATAAAGAGTGGGAGGATCAAAGGCCTTAACCCAACCACGAAGAGGTTTTGATAACCCTTCAAGAAAGAGCACTATCAATCTCCTCTTTGAAACATCCAGAACCATAACAACTAGTCTCTCTCTACTCTGAAATGTATGTTTCAATAGTGTCGCTCTGCTTAAGTTGTGGCAACTTCCAAAATGCAACTCTAGGTATTTCTTATCAAATCTATCTATAAGGCTCTAACTGAACTCAACATGGGAAGTCACCATGTAATGTCCCCTTCTCATCAGTGATCTATTCTGTCACTCATCAGCCTATTCCAGAAGCCTGTAGGCTCACATGAGGTAAAATTAGGGTTTCCAGTTCTGAGGTTCTTTGGCTTTTCTGGGAGTTTACTATTTATAGTAAATTCTATTTTGGGCAGTATGCAGTTATCAGTCTTCAGGGTCTGCATTTTTTAGTTGGAGCATTTAATGCAATTCAAGTCTGGCTTCTAAAGGATTTATTTTGGTGAATTAAGGCATTAATGATTTAATTTGCAGTTGACCCCTTGGCCTAGGAGAACAACTTTAAGTTGTGTTTAAAAGAGAGACTTGGAAGGGGGACGCCTTCATGAGGTGTTTAATATATTTCAATTATTATCTAATGCCTTGGGAAAAGTGGACACCACTTTTAAAAGAGATAATTTTAAAATAAAGTGAAGTTCATATTGTGCAAAAAAAGGACGCCATCTTGAGAAATTAATTGATTATGGAAATTTGAAAAGACTCCTGTGTCTTTTGGTGTGCTTTCTCAGGAATTTGAAGAGTTTTATGAGCTTCTATATAGTGAGGGGTTTTGCTCCAGCCTTGATATCCATTCACGTTATCATACTGTTATGCTGTCGGAATGACAAAAGAAACCTTGCTTCGAGGATGCTACCTCCTAGCCATTAACCAATTTCGTGTTTGAGATACAACACCTAGTTGGTCTATACTGCTTCTCATCCAGACTAGCAGATTGTGCTCAACAGTAGAAGTTTTGATGATATTTCCAGCTTTTGAGTTGCTGATTCACATACAGCTGAAAGTGAAAATTTGAATGCATCTTCTAGAGTAAATTTATTTTGGTTCTGGGTATTTTTGCTGAGTGTTTGCTGAACCAAGGCGCCCCTTCTTGCAAAGTTTGAGATTTAATTTTGAAGGTTCTGATTTTTAATGACAAAGTCGCCCTTGAGGAGGGCCGTACCATTCTTGGAGGCTTTGGAATTCGTGCCAGAAATATGTGCAGTTTTGTTGCTGTTTGATGATCAGAATATGTTCGCCTACCTCCTAAAAGGTCACAGCAAAAGACGGCATTCAATTTGGAGGTATTTTGAGTGACTTATGAATATTTTATTGATTTTACAGTTTGTTGATTAAGATTTCCAGAACTCAGATTTTTACATCAGACTGTAATAGATTTCTGTTTTGGTCTTAATTCTATCATTGGAAGAGTAAAGGAACATTATTAGTATTCATTCTTCTCTTCTTGACTTAATCTTCTATCATTGTAATACTCGTATTTGCAGTCTTTTGAATTGTAAGGTTGTGATATAGTAGTACTAATCCAACCAATGTTATTGCTGCAACTACTTGTTTTATTTCTTATTAATTACCCCTGGATGGTTTACCGCCAGTGTGGAGAACGAACTTGTTATATCTTTGTACCCACTCTCAAGTGGTGAATCCCCACTAATCAGTGGATGCCCGCCACAGCGGATGAATTAGATTGTTGTAGCTTCATGGTTGGTTATCCGCCTATTAGTTTCAGTTTTCAATCAATCACTCCGTCATATGTTAGCACCTCGCCCTCAGTGGGATCTTGAGTGCACATTCTTGACGTTGAGTTATTTTCTTTTTCAAGTATTATTCTGTAATTTCTCCGCCATATGACAACACCTCTCCTTCCTTGGGATTGAGTGTGCATTCTTGGTGTTGAGATCTTTTCAACTTGGATTTCAATTTGGAGCTAACGCTAATCAAGTTGGCTAGTGCATGTTATGTTGTGTAAATCTTTTGAAAAAATTGGTTAGCATATTTCACACCAATAGTGGCATGGTGCGATGGTTGAGGTGTTGTGTTGTTATTCTTGCCATCAAGGTTCAAACCCCATTGCGGTGGAATTGTTGTGAATTTATATTGGGGATGAGGTCCCTCGTTTGTGACCTCACAGGTTCATAGCTTCGGATCAAAAAGTGTTTACCCCTCTTTAAAAAAAAAAAACTCGGCATAGGAAGTGATAAGGTTTTGCCCCTGTGTCAACAACCCATGGTACCACCATCATGAGTCTCACCATCCAAGCATAAAGTGGCATACTCGATAGCTTCATTCTTGAACATAGGGTTTAATGAAAAGTAAGTCTCAAGTTTCTGAATTTGCTGGAAGTGGAACCATAAGTGGGAATAGAGAGCTTACCCAACCTCTTTTGTAAATCTTGACTATTAGGGTATATCTCTCTTGGGTCTATTCCTTAGCTTGAGCTGACAGAAATCTTCTAGAGACATGGCAATGTGAAACTCGTCGCCTAATGCATACTCACGTAACCAATCCACGAAACCCTCTTTTGTATTATGTTGGTATCCTCTAGCTACAACTTCATTTTATAAAAGTGTAAGCATTAGAGGTCTAGAAGTAGCTCCACTAGTTGCCTAGGAATGGTTGTTAACATGTTGGTGTTACTAGCTTCAACATTGTTTCCTTGAGTGCCATTATTACCTCCATTATTTTGGTTTGTGTTCATATTTTTCATCATTTGTGTCATTAGTTGCACTAACTACTATTTTCCCCTAGCAAGATCATTTAAAATCTATATTGAACTACCCTTATTTTGAACTAAGCATGGAAAAAGGACGCAACGAAGAGAAGAACTTCCTAAAGAAATGGTACTACTCCAAGCCTGTGATAAGGTTGAAGTTTGCCAAGGACACAAAGATCATTAAGAATGCAAATTCTCGTTCCAAGTTCGAGATCTCTTCACCAATCCTAAATACTTCAAGTTCTAAAATCCTGAAGCAACATGAAGATCATCGCAGATGAAGGATGATGTAGTTAGAGTCGTGTCTTGGACACTTAAAATAATTTCAATTATGTATTTTACTTTCGACAAAGTATATGTAAAAACAAGTTTTGCAATTGCAAGTGTTCTTTCCTTGCAGTTTTGGAAAATGTAATTACATGTAAGTTCTTACAAACCAAATCACAATTTGGATTGTAATTTTGAATAAGTCAATTGCAATTAGTTATCGGTTGAGAGATTTTCTCAAGTTAGTTGAGATCCTCCCACCTTTTTCTCATGACCCCTCTCCTATAAATACCTGAGGAGGTCCTTTGTAATTGGTATCTTTTTAGCAAGCAAGAAAACTTTGCAGAATTTTGTACTCATAAAGTCTTTGAGCTTTATAGTGGAATATTGTGAATTTTCAAGTAATATCAAGAAGTTGGAATTTCAGACTTTGAGCTGAATCTTTGTTTTATTATTTTGTGATTACTTGAGAATTGTTGAAGATTGCTGAAGAGAGATTCGATTTAAATATCTGCAGACTTTGTGCTGTAAATGTGAGTTGAATTTGTAGTTAGTGTTAGAAATTGAGAATAATTGTAAGTCTTTGTGCTCATAGTATTTCTCATTTAGAGTAGTTAAAAGATACATTGTAATTACAGTCTTTGAGCTGTTTTATCTTGTATATTTCCATAAAGTAATCGTTCTAAAAAAAAGGGTTGATAGGATTTCATTCTTCAAGACTTTGTGCTTATTGAATTGTTTTCCCGTCCCGGAGGAAATAACGGAAGTCTTTGCGCTTTCAGGAAACTTTATCTCCTCTTTCTTTATTCCATTGCATAGTTACCGTACTTAAGTTTTAGTAACATTTACTGTTTCTTTTCTTTGAAGAGAAGAGAATATAATCTTTCCTGAAACAAGAGGAACGATTGCTGTTCTATCCATTTAGTTTTATTTACTTAAAAGGGGGAGCCTTCCCTTCATTAGGAGAGTTCAAACTCACGTGCTGTGGTTGAAATCTCAATTTTGTACGCTTTCACGAGAATACAAAATTTCCAACCAACAGTTATCAGTTTTCTAATGTTGCTGGTTTATGCCAAGCTGACCCACGTTTCGCTCACGCTGGTCGGAGTGGAAACCTTTTTGTGGGTGTTGGCTCTATATTTTCTTCTCTTGGGCGACCATTTGCCTAGATTATGACAATTTTTGGAGGTGAATCTGATTTTTGGTAGCTTTTCAACCTCCTTGGGGGCCATACTACTTGGCTATTAATGCTTTGGGAAACATGCCAGTGTTTTCCAGACTTGTTGGTGGCATCTTGATACTTGGTCTTGGACTCCTAGGCTTGCTACTTCCTTTGCAAGTGATTTGAGATCATTCCGTCGAGTTTTGAGGGAGTTATGACCATTTCGTGAAGGCTGGTTTGTGTTTTGTGCTCGCTGTCCATGCATATCAGACTGCTGCACCAGTCATATGAGACCTGATATACTCTTGTCCTTTCATGTTCTATGATGCCTAATCATTCTTATGTTGCAAGGTTTGCTTACTGTCTCATTGGGCAATCATATTGACTTGTTATTCTCATGATTTATTGTACTGGACTCTCATTGTAATGCTGATTTGGTAGTACCAATCAGCTCTTTCCTTTTAAGTTATTTTGGATACTTACCCCACTGAATAAGTGGTTGCTCCCGGTGGAAAGTGGTTTGAGCCTTTTGCTTTATGTACTTCTCACTCTTGCTAAATAAGTTGTTGATTTTCTATATTTCCTTTTTTGTTGCCCAAGTGCATTTAATTTCTTGTAATTATCGCTAAACAAGTGGATGTTTACTTTCCAGCACTTGTTTATTATTACGCACACTACTGAAAAAGTGGTAGCATAGCAAAGTTCATTATTGTAAGCCAACCACTGTATGCTCTCACCTTGCCTATATTGGGATCTGGGTGATCAGAAAGTGGAAGGTGTTATTTCAATTAGCTTTGTTACTTTCAATATTTGCAAAGATCCCCTTACACCATATTCTCTCACCTTGCCCATTCTGGGATTTGGGTGATTAGAAATTGGAGGATTGTTATTCAGTTGCTTATCTTTGCTTTCATCTAATGCTAATAGGTGAAAAATTTGTGAAAACATTGGTGGTCGTTATTACAAACTCCCCCTAAAATGTGCTCCTTTGAATCAATTTGTTCCTCCTCTAAGTCACTTTGTTCATTCCTTGACCCAATTCCAACTGCCTCTTCCTCACTATCTAAGACCACCTCTATATAATGTACTTTGCCTTTTCCTAGGCACTTGTGTCCTAGTTCCCATAGTTTCTTACAATGAAACCATAGCTTCTTCCTTCTTAACTCATTCTTGGCCTCATATGACAAACTTGACTTTTTAGGCCACTTCTTTTGGAAAGTTCTTTTGTCTTTCTTTGATGGAGGGAACTTGGATTGTTTTGCTTTTGGAGTAGAAAACTCCATGTTTATGGCCCTCTTAATGGCATCCTAAAGAGTGGGAGGATCAAAGGCCTTAACCCAACCACGAAGAGGTTTTGATAACCCTTCAAGAAAGAGCACTATCAATCTCCTCTTTGAAACATCCAGAACCATAACAACTAGTCTCTCTCTACTCTGAAATGTATGTTTCGATAGTGCCGCTCTGCTTAAGTTGTGGCAACTTCCTAAAATGCAACTCTAGGTATTTCTTATCAAATCTATCTATAAGGCTCTAACTGAACTCAGCATAGGAAGTGATAAGGTTGTGCTTCTGTGTCAACAACCCGTGGTACCACCATCATGAGTCTCACCATCCAAGTGTAAAGTGGCATACTTGATAGCCTCATTCTTGAACATAGGGTTTAATGAAAAGTAAGTCTCAAGTTTCTGAATTTGTTGGAACCATAAGTAGGAATAGAGAGCTTACCCAACCTCTTTTGTAAATCTTGACTGTTAGGGCTTCTATCTCTCCTGGGTCTATTCCTTAGCTTGAGCTGACAGAAATCTTGTAGAGACATGGCAGTGTGAAACTCGTCACCTAATGCATACTCACGTAACTAATCCACGAAACCCTCTTTTGTATTATGTTGGTTTCCTCTAGATACAACTTCATTTTGTAAAAATGTAAGCATTAGAGGTCTAGAAGTAGCTCCACTAGTTGCCTAGGAATGGTTGTTAACAAATATGTTTGCATTACTGGCTTCAACATTGTTTCTTTGCTTGTCATTATTCCCTCCACTATTCTGGTTTGTGTTCATATTTTGCATCATTTGTGTCATTAGTTGCACTAACTACTACTATGCCCCAGCAAGATCATTTAAAATCTATGTTGTACTACCCTTATTTTGAACTCTTTTGTCACCCATGTTTTTTGTAGCTCCTTCAACAAAAAAATCTGCAATAGAAGCTTCCTCTTCAATCTCGGGTTTTGCTCTTCTTCTAAAATAATGTCTGTGAGAACCCCCTAGCAGCATAAAAGAATTCTGCTAGCAAAAACTTGCTCAAATCCCCACACGCTGGCAGGATACATTGCTTTGATACCAGTATAATAATCTTCCTAGAAATTTTTAACTAAAATATGCAATTTTCCACAATTTTTGTTATGAAGACATTTTGTCAAACAATTTACATTTGGTGTTGTTTGGGCATAGTTTCATAAATAGTCACCATAGAAGTTTATTTTCACAATTTCCAAATTGCATTAAAAATATTTTACTAATTTCAAAAATATATATGTACAACAATTATTTAGCAAATATGCAAACTACTATTATAGTCTTCTTCATATTCAGAAATACATTTATTACTAAAAAGTAAAAACATGAATCGAAGTACCAATAATTATAAATTCTTTTGCTGACCTCAATTGGTTTATATACATGGACCAATTAGCACCTCTTTACATTTTAAATCATATTTTGCTGCCGTACGGTACTATGTAGAATAGTATGGCTCTCTTAGTGGTATTATGATAGCCTATGAAGAGTTGTGATTCCTTTTGTATAAGGCTGTGCTGACTTTGTTAACTCCCCAATATGGTGTTCTAAGTATTAGTGAGGCTAAGAGGCCATATCATTAGCATCAATTCACCCAATTTGAGGTGTACGGCTCCTTTGAGGCTTGGGCATGGTATGGCTAGGTACCAACTTGGCTTGAAATATTTTTTACTCTTGCATACACAGCACTGTAAATTTTGATGAACTTCTTTCTCGCACGCACAACACTTGCAAATTTATTATTTTGGTAATTGAGCTTCATAGTGAATTGTTTGTTGATATTTTGGATTTTGGAGTTGCTGGTTCATGCTTGGCTGAAGCACATTTTTGGTTGTATCTCATTGGGCGAATTTTCTATCATTTTGGGTATCAGCTTTATGGATTCTCCTTGCTAGGGTGCCCCTTTGCTCTTGGTTTCGTGATTTTTGAAGGTGTCCTTGAATTTCTAGACAAGTTTGCCCTTTCTTGGGGGATTGTACCTACTTTGTGGCTGCATTGGGAAGCGTGTATTAATAAATTAGTGCCGATTGGTGGAGTTTCTCAGCTTGTACTTGGCCGCCTAGCTTCTAGCTCTCATTTGCATTCAGTTTCACATCAAACAGAGAAGTTTGGAGCAAGTTATGAGCATTTAGGTAAATTTTGTGCTTGCGGGTCTGATTTTTTGTTCGCTGCAATTTTATATCAGACCTGATATATTTCATCTAATCTTCATATTTATGGTTGATTATTATGTATTGGTATTGGAGATGGTTGCCTAACATGTTGATGATCTATTGCTATGTATATCTCCTTTCTGTTGTAGCTGAAGCTATATTTTGTAATGCTGATTTTCAGTAGTACTAATCAGCTTATTTATTTCTGCATTTTAATAATTTGTACTATCACTCCCACTGAACAAGTGGTCGAGTTGCTTTACTTTCAGTTTTTTTGTCACTCCCGCTGAATAAGTGGTTGAGTTGTTTACATTTCTATTATATTTCCGCTCCCGCTGAAAGGTTGTCAAGCTCTTATGGTCGGTTATCCGCATACGCATTTAAATTTCCAGTATTTACTTTCTAGAATGGTCGGCTAGCTGCCTACAGCATTACACTTTCATTTCCAGTTTTCAACTAACAATCCCCTCGCACCGTATGCTCTTACCTCGCCCACACTGGGATCTTGGTGATCAGAAAGTGAAGGGTTCCTTTCAAGCTAGTTATGTTTATTGGACTAAGCTTAACGGGTGCAGTGTTGTGTTAAAATTTAAAAAAAAAATTATGGGGGATATTTCATGTGGCGTCCCATTTTGAGAGGGAAAAGCAAATTCAAACTTATGGGTCTCAAGGCTATATAACGCCCTCTCCTGCTTGTTGGCGTTTCAATTCGCACCTCTGGTGTGCGGATTGGAAACGGACGGCTATGAACAGTTAGATTGCCTTTCAAATTAGGAGGGGAAGCTTCCTCTTTTGTTGATTATGTGTAAAAAGAAAAAGTAAACTAAATTCCTATCTTTTTATCTCAGCTAAGAGCACAAGGTTATAAAACTCTTTGCGTTGCAGCTGAGGTTTTCTTTGGTTTCGTAACTTCAACTTCAACTAGGCCTAAACTAATGATGCTTCTATCTCCTCGAGTAAATTCAGAGCAAGAGGATTTAGAAGTAAACACGGAATGATTTTGGTTAGCACAAAGCTTTAAACAAACTTATTTCAAAAACACACCCGAAGACTCATTGTACTTTCGGATGAAAGCTGAAATAAAGATTTATAAAAGCAGAACATGAAATGATAATCTCGCTTTCAAAATTCCCTCATAGACTCATTGTACTTTTGAGGTGTAGACTAAAATAAAGATTATAAAAACAATATCATTGAAAGATCTTTAGACTTTGGATCAAAGCACTATTGGCATAAGTTTTATTTCCTCAAACTCCAACAATAATTACATGTTTGGGACAGCAGATTGTATCAAGAGTACAAACATACAATAAACGATCAACCAAATTACACTGAACAAAGTGAACAGATATTCATTAGCAAAGTTTGAAGGCACTAAGGCTCAACAATTTTGTTATAGTAATAACGGTTAAGAGAATAATGAGCAAGGTTGCTCTTATTTATAGACAAACACAAGAGTAGGGAACCCTAAAATCTTATTGTGTTAACAATCAGTCTTGCCATTCACCAAGATTTATTCCTATGTCTAAAACAGATAACTAATAGTTAACTGGAGAGACTACCTCAGTTAATTGATCTAAAACTAAAGAAAGACTCCAACTGTATAAGAAATATCTCCAAGGATAGACAGGATGAAAAGAGGACAGTCAGTTAACTTGGAAAAGGCGTCAAGTTAACTGCTGATCTAAAATTCTATCCTTGGAGAATGTCATACGCCTCAATTGGCAGTTCACTGGTCATCAACTCGAGCAATCATGTCCTCCAAGAAGCTGTTAACTGCCTCATCATCTGGAACACTGATACTCTTCTAAACGATGTGATGTCTTCGCAACATCTCCTCGCCATCCGCAATCTAATTCTGAAAATCCCTTCTCCTTTCAACTGCTTTATCAAACTTCACTAGCATGGCTGCAACTTGACTCAACTTGCAGTCAACAAGGTTATTGTTGAAACTACTACGGATGAGGTCCTGAAATTCCTTCTGCACTTCACTGAGTTCAATATACTCACCATCCTCATGTTGATACTAGCAAGGGACTTGTGAAACGAATGTTCTCACGAACTTGAGAGCACTTGCCACCTTTTGTATGAATTCAGTCATTTCTACAAAGATTGCTTCATATGTTTTTACCTTGAAGATTTGTTGTTCTCTCCAAGTAAAAAGCTTCTCCTTGTCTTCTTTTGTAGTGACTGAATCATATGCCATCTGTTAGTCGGATATTTTACCTTGTTGTCGGCCGTAGTCGGCCTCGGTCGTAGTCGGCCAATTGTCAAATAAAACAATAGTTAGTAAAGAATAATAATGTCATGTAATGTCATGTACTTTCGGGAAAATATGTTTAGATTAATGTTAATGTAATGTTGTTATGAAACGTCGTGTCGGTTGGTTGTCTAACCACCGCCGAGCGTTATATGTAGTCGGGTGGATGTAGTCATGAGTTATGAATAATGAATGAGTTTTGTTGCCGATGATTATACTGTAAGCATTGTGATACCCTTTGTACATGATATTCCTGAGAATGAATAAAGTTTCTGGCATTTTACTATGATATCTTTAGTTTACTGTTTTATCCTATGTTCTGTTTATTACGAGTTTGCCAGTAGTACGTAGAGTTTGAATCCCATTCCGTAGGCAAACATTTGGCGCCGTTGCCTGAACGGACTAGGGCATCATCCACCATGGCAGCGTAATGGGTCAACCAGCGGAAGAACCTATAAATGCTAATGAGGAACGAGAAGACTCATTGACAGAAGATTTGGTAAATTTGTGGAAAATCTCGCTCCGTGACCACGTACGTAGGGAATCCCTCGTTCGGGAGATCCCTGAGGAAGTCATCTGGGATCGGCTGGAAGTGAACGACGAGGTGAACCACCTTCTGAACCGCATGCCCAGGTTGCTGGCCCGCCATTTCATTATTCTGCAAGACTTGCGAGAGGAGGAAGCCCGTGAGCGCCGAAGGCAGCAAATCGTGCAACGCTGTGAAGACCGAAACAAACGGGAAGAGGAAGAACGGGATACTAGTCGGCGCCGCACTTCCGGCAACCAGCAATGATCGCTTGAACAACTAAATGCCCGTACGGCCGAACAAAGATAAGAATAGAGTACCTGACGGGCACGGGACTTCGGAAGAGCAAGTTCGGCGATCACTCAGACTACAAGAGCAAGAAAATCGGCGAAGACGACTAAGACAAGTCGGTAAGGAACTAGATGAGGACTTAATTGAAATCAATCAGAGCATAAAAAGAACATATGAAAATTTGAAAAAAATAGACACGTCTATTGAACGAACACATCACAGTTTGATAGAAGGAAGGGACGAAGACCCCTTCAGCACTCCACATACAGAAAAATATAACCTCTATGACAATGAAGATGAATTGAATAGTAGCATCAGACGATTTCGAGAGTTGTCACTCTCGGACGACGACACAGAGTTAAGGAGGGGAAGGCCAGAGCTTAAGACCCCAGGGCAGAGAGAGCATCGGCGGGATCCTGAGGAGACCCACGGTGTTGCGGACGCGGACGGAGGACGTGGCAGTGACTCGTACGTGGCCGAGAGTGCTGGTGACGCACAGGGACGTAGCGAGGAATCCACTAGTCTAATCGGGTCCAAAACACAAGGAGGTCAACAAGGAGGTCAACCGTAAAGATGGCTCAACCGGATCGGCAAAAGTTGCCGAAATTTGGGGAATGGCTCTGAGGATCCCGTACGGCATTGCAAGACATGCGAGACTATCTGGATAGCCACGGGCAGATGACCCCGACCAGGGTCAAGGTACTTTAGCAACACTCAGGGACAGTGCCATTGACTGGTACTCGAAACTGGATCAAGCGCAGAGAGCCACATGGAGGGTCCTGAAGCAAAACTTTGAAGCGGAGTTCAAACTTCTGCGGGACGATAGTGAGATCGTCACAGAAATATATCATACCAAACAAGGGAAGCATGAAAACGTACGGACCTACAACAGGAGGTTGAAAGACTTGATCGGGAAGCTGGAGGCACAGCCGGCCGATGGGTTAAAGAAAAGATGGTTCATTGAAGGACTGATTCCCTCACTCCGGCGGAAAATGAAAGTAGTACCACCGTCCTCGTACACCGAAGCCTACAATCGGGCGATGGATATTGAAAGTGAAAATAGGACCTCCTCGAAGGGGAAGAGGAGGGATGACGACGAGAGTGCCGAGGACAGTGACGATGAATCGGCAACCGTACAAGCCCTTCGGCGGGATATGATGCGGATAATGAAAGAACTGAAGACCGACAGGGAAGGATCCAAAGAGGCCAATGAATTATGGTGTACGGACTGTAAATCGGAAGGTCACACAAAGGCAAGTTGCCCAAAAAAGTTATTCTGTGACATCTGCCAGGTCATGGGACACTCCGTCAAGGAGTGCCCATACAATTTAAAAACTAAAAGTTCGCAAGTATTCTTCACTCAAGGCGAACAGTCAACACCTCCAACCACGCCACCGAAGCCACAAAACAACAATGCATCCCCTGGAGGCTACCGCAACAATCGGCGAAATACGCCGAGAAGCAAAATTCAGTACGAAAGCAAAGGACGACCGATGATCCAGTGCAGGAACTGTAATGAATGGGGTCACTTTGCGAGGGATTGCCAGAGCGGCCAAGGCAACGGGGGAAAACTGTGCAAGTGGTGTGGACCGGGTGATCATGAAGACACCGACTGTCCGAAGCAAAAAGGAAGTATCAATATGCTGGAGGTAGCCGACGAGGAGGTCTTGGCGATTACGAGAGCACAGTCAAAACGAGCAAATTATCCAGATCCCCGTACGGAGAAAGAAAGATTTCGGGAGGCCAAGACAAAAGTAGCCGAGGCAATGGCGAATGAAGGCAAGAACTATAAAGCTACCAGTACGTTGCTACAGTCGGAGTCGGAGAAGAATATCGTACGGCAGGTGCTTCACACAACCGTACCCATTAAGGTAACTGATCTTTTGCAAACAATGCCTTCTCTCAAAGTAGCACTTACCAATGCTATTGGAGAAAATCTTCCGAAGAGTTCACCAAAACGTACGCTAGAAGTGGTAGCCGAGACTTCGGATCCAATGCTCCTAGCAGTAAGCATCGGGAGGAAACCAGCCGTCGTCGAGATGGAAATCTTGGGCATGAGATTATCTAATACTATCGTCGATGGTGGTTCAGGAGTAAACGTACTGCCAGAAGAGACTTGGAAGTGTCTGGGTAAGCCGACTCTTTGGCCCCCGACATTCCACCTCGTGGGAGCAGATCAACATGGCATCAGACCGTTGGGTATACTAATGGAGCAGAAGGTCTCGATCGGCACGCAACTGTTCCTGTTGAATTTTGTAGTCATCCCAATGGAGAAAAAAGCGTACGATGCACTCTTGGGACGGGGATGGCTGATTGCTGCCAAGGCAACTCACAACTGGAAGCGGAATACGCTTTCAATAGAAAATCGGGGGAGGAAATACACCATTGATCTGAAGAATCAGGCCGTCAGTGAGGATCTGGCATCTTCGGCATCGGAATCCGGAGGTGACTCAGATGATGATGAGAGAAAGACAATGGAACCAGATGAAGAAGGGGTATTGGAGATCGGCAGTTGCTCAGAAGATGAGACCAGTTCATTGAGCGGACTGTTTCACTGGCAGATGGAGGATTATGAAGTCTTCCACCCGGATTGCCACATGCTACAGATCAAGGAGGGGGAAGTAGAAAAGGATAATGGCTCGACCAGTGAGACATTTCCACCTGAGTACGGAGAATATAAAGAAGGTACGGCCGAATTGGATGTGACTCCAGCCCACAAGTTTGAGCAGGACAAAATCATGAAGTACGAGGAACCAACGTTGAAGACAGAAGATACGTTTGTGTCAACAGTAGATGGATATACAGAAGATCTCCTGAAACAAATGTGTCGAGAAAGAAGAAAAATACCAAGGGTTAGGAAGATCGTAACTCAAGATGGACTCTGGAAAATAATTCCTAACCTGGCGGGACCGCCGACAGTACAAGGCGACGATGTTACGTGGTATCAACAATACGGCGGAAGGTACGTCGACGGAAGTTTTCGAGGTATTGGTCCTGCCCCTTTACTGGATAAATGGTTTGATATAGAATATTT
The DNA here is from genome assembly GCA_007258455.2 of Sequoia sempervirens. Classification (NCBI taxonomy): domain Eukaryota; kingdom Viridiplantae; phylum Streptophyta; class Pinopsida; order Cupressales; family Cupressaceae; genus Sequoia; species Sequoia sempervirens. The sequence goes on along the minus strand of VDFB02368313.1, from coordinate 577,432 downwards.
AGGAACCTGTTGCGAGGAAGAATGTTATAAACGGCCACCACACACATGTAAATGGTATTACACTTCAGAATTAAAGGTCCCGACACACAGTGAAGTTAGAGGAATAAAGAGAAAAGAAGAGAGAAGGGAGGAGAGAGAAGGTGAACAGAAGTGGAAAAAATTAAAAAGAAAAGAAGAGAGAAAAAGAACGGAAGTTGAAAAAAATAAAAATAAATAGAAAAGAAGCTATGAAAATAAAAGAAAATAACGGAGTAAGTAAAGAAGAGCAAGGCGTATGGGAAGAAAAAGAAAAAGACGAGAAAATTAAAAGAAACCAAGGGGAAGTCAGAAAAGAAAGCAAACGAAGGGAGAATAGATTAAATAATAAATTAAATAAGTCGACCATCAGGGGAAAAATTAAATTAAGTAAAGTGAGGAAGATTAAAATAGCCGCCTGGAGCATTAAAACCGTACGGCCAAAAGGGAAATTAACGGAGGAAAGTAAAAGGCGAGAGATTAAAAATTGGCAAAACCGGAAGAGGAAGCAAGGCGTACGGCCAAGGGTGAAGGAAAGTAAGGAAAAAAATAAAATAAATATAAAACCCCACTCGTACGGCTAATTAAAAAAGCCACAAGTCGGAGACAAGAGCATAGAGAAGAAGAAGGGAGGACGAGCTTGCACGAGTTTATCAGTTGCCGAGGCGTACAGAGAACAGAGGAGGAAGACGTACGGCAACAGAGAACAGAGGAGGAAGACGTACGGCATCAGAGAACAGAGAAGGAAGCCGTACGGCATCAAAGATTTTACACTCAGCACAATTCGCCAGGAAAGGAAATCGTACGGCGTCTAAAAGATTTCAAGGACGTACGGGGTTCTATTTTTCAGACAGCACGCCAAGGGTTGAAGCCTGTGGAGGACGTACGGCATTCATCACTCGTACGACACTCAGAACCTGGCATCGTACGGCATCCAAGGGACCTTCAAACCGTACGGTATTGTCACATTTTCCAGTATTCATTTTATTTCCCAGTAGAAATCGTACGGCCTTTTGAGAAGTTGCCAGTAGAAATCGTACGGCCTTTGCAAATTGAGAAGTCAGTAGAATCCGTACGGCCTCTGCAAGTGAAGAATTTCGCCAAGGTTAAAACCGTACGACCTTTGCAACTGGAAAATTTGGTGAAGTCCCAAACCGTACGGCTATTCCAGATTGAAATTGGTGCCAGGGGTCAAATCGTACGGCAGCTCAGTGAAGTCCTAGCCGTACGGCATCAGTTGCTTCAGGGAAATCCGTACGGCATCAGTTGCCTCAGGAAAATCCGTACGGCATCAGTTGCCTCAGGAAAATCTGTACTACCTCAAAGACAAAGAATCCGCATTTGATCGCTTGCTCCGAGAACCAGACGTCTCAAGATGAAGAACTGGTGACGGCATCGGGCTGTCTTCAGGGGATTTCAGACGGCCTCAAAGATCAAGAGAATCCTAGATGGCATCATAATTCAGAAAACTTGCACTAATTCATAAAGATTTCCGTATTGTACGAATTTCAGAGTATCTTCAAACCGTACGGCCTTGGCAGAACATTTGGCAGGTCGGCAGTTTCCATCGGCAGTTCGGCAATTTTCGGCAGTTCGGCAGTTTTTGGCAATCCGGCAGTCTTCATCGGCAGTTCGGCAATTTTCGGCAGTTCGACAGTTTTTGGCAATCCGGCAGTTCGCACCGGCAGTTCGGCAGTTTTCATAATTTCGGCAGTCTCGAGAGTTATAAAGTCGGCTGGAATCGCCGAACTGACAGAAAAATGGACAAGGGCAAGAAGGCGATGCAGTACCAGCCAAAGGTAGCCTCGGCTGCGAAGAGAAAAAAGATGGATGCCGATAATGACACGATGACATGGGAGAACCTGACCGGCAACGAGTGCAAGCAATGGTGGCGAAGCACTCCCGACGACCACTCTCTGAAGGTTGCGCTTCGACACGCTCGGGTGGACAAGGCTGTGCTCGTGCCCTTTTTCAGTTCTCGGGAGTTCGAGCCTTGGCTGAAGGCGATGGTGGAGAACTACTGCAGGCATACGCACAAGTCCGTCATTGATTACAGAGGTTGCCAAGTGACAGTTTCATTCTGGCCTCAGGACTTTGAGCGGGTGTTCGGCGTCCCAGCTTCGGGAATAGGGGTTAATAAACCCAAGAAAATGACGCAGGAACACAAAGAACTGCTGGTCAAGCAAGTATGCCGAAGCGACTTGTCAGCTCGAAGAACAGCGTACCATATGGAATACTGGCAATCGAGGCCTCCGGAAGAACCACCTAGCAACGGCAGAATGGAAATGTTTGCTTGACCTAATGAAGTGCCGACTCACAGGGGCTAGCCGAGCGTCGGACATTGCCTTATGGCAGGTGGATTTCATGGTCGGACTTCGAGTTGGCCGAGTATACAACTGGGCGAGGCTACTCACAGAGCGGATGAGGGATTTTCTAGCGCAGAGGCATAAGGCCTTCTATATGACTCAGCACGCCATAGCTCTCTTTTTGGATGTCGTGCACACACAGGTGCCCGAGGGCAATTGGGGTCGGGTGCGGCCACTCACTCACCTGGACCCAGGATGGCCTACAGTATTCTACTGGTCGGAACTGGAAGTAAAACAAGCAGGCGAGGGCACAGCCTCGGGGAAAAAGAGGAAACGGAAGGAGGCATCGGTGGAAGAGGAAACATCAGAGGAGGAGGCCTCGGAGGAGAGCGACGCATCTGACAGAGAGGAGCCTATTGACTTATCTTCCTCGCCATCGGAGTCGAGTCCACCGGCCGATGAGGAGGTGTCTGTTGCCATCGGGGGTCAGGAGGCAGGCGAGATTGATATACCAGTATTGCAGCCGGCAGGATTTACTCTCCCGGCACCGCCAGCCAGCCAAAGTGCACACTCAGTCACGTTTACCCTCCCTGCTGCGCCAGTCAGAGTCGGGCGGATGTTGAGGGTAGCCGCTTCACTACCGGGAGCATCTCTAGGGTGGGCACCTCTCGCCACCACATCACAGGGGGCACTCACTGTATCGGCGGCAGGTTCCACTGCCTCGGTTGAGATACTGCCAGCGGTTTGTTCTCTCACACCACCGTCAGCATCGGCAGCGACAGGAGTGGCCACCTCGGACAGCAGGAGCTGGAGGAATGACCGAGGCCACTGAGGAGACGACTCCAGCCTCAGGAGCACCTGGGGTAGCACAGATCGACAGTTGGCTGGGATCGGTGGGCCTCACCTTGGACGTGGCCGAGCAGCCAGACCAGCAGGAGAAGAGTCCCTCGGAGGGACAAGGGGACGAGGAGGGGCCGATCATTCACACCCAGCAGAGTGAGACGGCCAGGATCGGCGAAGACACACTTGCACACCCGGAGGCGAGCAGAGCAGAGGCACCAAGACGGCCATTCAGGAGCCTCAGCCTGTAGTCGGGGAGCCACCCCAAGAGGAGACAGAACATGGTATACCTTCTGATGATGAGGAGAACGAGGAGGGTGCTTCCACAGAGGGCTTTGTCGTGGAAATGTCACAGCCGGACCCGTCGGACCCAGTAGGCACGGTACAGAGATATGTGGAGGAGCTCGAGCACATGGGCAGATTGATGATCCGTGTGGGACAGGTTTCCAGGGACCTGAGGATTGGCCGATCGCCTCTGGTAGGCCAGGAGGTTCACCGCATTCGGGGATTTGTGCAGATGGGGTGTGAGGCGGAGTTTGCACGGATATTTGGCGAGGGGTGGCCAGCAGGAGAGACTCCTGCTATGATGAGAGCCTGGCGGGGTCGGCCACCGAGGCTAGTAGGGACGGGATGCAGGCGTCCTGGAGAGTTTATACTACATCGAGCTTGCCTTCCGAGATGTCTTCATTCTGATGAAGCGCCAGATATTTTCCACCGAGGTAGCGGTATCTCGCCGAGTGGATGCCTATAGACTCCTTCAGCAGGTCAAGGATGAGTCAACTGCGACCATCAAGAGCATTCAGACTGACTTAGCTGAACAATCTCGGCTTGCCAGCAAGAGGGGAGCCCGATTGGACATCTTGGAGCCTCGGGTGGCAGCCTTGGAGGAGGAGGCACAGCAGAAAGAGGCAGCATGGCAGCAGCAAATGAAAGCGTTGGAGGACCAGTTGGCTGCAAAAGAAGTAGAATTGGCGGCCAAGAATGCAGAAGCAGAGCAGGCAAAGGGCCAACTGATGGAGGCAGCCCGGATGGTAAAAGCAGCGAGGGAGAGGGAGATCCTGGCAGATCGGCAGCTTCGCACACGCACGGAGGAGCTGAGGCGCCTGAGAGCAGAGCATTCTTCCACCACTCCGACGTCATCTGTGCATCCAGGGACGCACTCCCTTCCCCCTACTTCTCAGTAATCTTATCTTGTTGTATGTATGTCGTCTGGAAGACGACTTCCTTTTTGGGGGGGATGATGTTAGTCGGATATTTTACCTTGTTGTCGGCCGTAGTCGGCCTCGGTCGTAGTCGGCCAATTGTCAAATAAAACAATAGTTAGTAAAGAATAATAATGTCATGTAATGTCATGTACTTTCGGGAAAATATGTTTAGATTAATGTTAATGTAATGTTGTTATGAAACGTCGTGTCGGTTGGTTGTCTAACCACCGCCGAGCGTTATATGTAGTCGGGTGGATGTAGTCATGAGTTATGAATAATGAATGAGTTTTGTTGCCGATGATTATACTGTAAGCATTGTGATACCCTTTGTACATGATATTCCTGAGAATGAATAAAGTTTCTGGCATTTTACTATGATATCTTCAGTTTACTGTTTTATCCTATGTTCTGTTTATTACGAGTTTGCCAGTAGTATGTAGAGTTTGAATCCCATTCCGTAGGCAAACACCATCCTCAAGTGAGAAAGGATGATCTCATCCTTGGGTTTCCTTTCCACCATGCTTTGCTCTGACTCCAGAATTTCTGAGTGAAGATCGTGAGCGTTGTACCTCAACTGGTACATCTCTACAAGTATGAATCGGCCCCTGGTGATAAAATCCTCTACCTAGTCTCTCAGGTGTTTCCCATAAATAGCCAACTGACTTAGTTGATTTTGTTCTGCAGGTAATTCCAGCATCTGTGGGAGCAAGGCAGTGACGAGTGAAGTACCATGAAGCAAGTTGGAGATGTACTGCTGCAACTGCTGATTTTCAGCCTTGAGGGCTGCCTTGTCTTCACCATATTTGACCACTCTTTCCTTCAAGTTAACTGCTGCAACCTCAGAGAGATTTACATCAGCTTGTCATGTGCTTTTACCAAGGTTGGCTTTGACCAATGTGAAATCATCGGCCTCAACCTAGTTGGCGTCCTTCCCAACTGGTGTAGCAATTTCAATGACCACCTCATTGTCAGCATTCTTCTCCACGCGGACTTGCTTCTTGAGTTTCTTGTCAGATGTATCCTGGTAGACATTATCAAACTTTGCAAAGTCCAATTGGTCAGAAGGCTTTCTCTCCTTCCTACCCAAGATGTTCTCAAGCCAAGATGAAGAGTCTCAATTAACTTCGCTGGAAAGATTAGTTCTAGTCTCATCAACTCCTGATGAGTGAGTTGGTGTGGAGATGTCATGAACTAGTGAATCAGGCTCCAAGTCAATGTGAATTGGAGACGGCTGCGGTGGTGACGGAAGAATGGGAGGTTGCTCCTCAACTTCTAGCATTGTTTGAATTGTATCTGTGGCTGTATCCATTTGTTGTTCTTGCCGATTTGCATCAGCAACCTTCATCTTTTCCTTCAAATGCCCTAACATTTTGTTGTTCTTTGAACCCTCTAGAGGATGAAGCATCGCTTTCACTTTGGGTTTCCATCTAGAAGTGGAAGGTAGTGTGGTGGTAACCGGTGGTGGTTTTGTAATTGGAGTGACTACCTTTCGCGTCTTCTTGCCATCCAAGAATAGCTTGTTGTTCTTCACAACCTCATTTGTCCTTTCCTCAATGGAGGTGCTCTTTGGCGTACCAATCAATGGATCGAAGTGGTTGCAAGTCAATGTGATCTCTGAAATATGTGGGAAGTATGACTTCACCATCGGCATCTGATAAACCTTCCACATCCTCTAATAAGAAATCAGCAATCTGTGGAAGAGTGAATCTACTATAATTGCGCCTGAGCACTTCGAACTCATCTTCACAACTAAACCAAAAATCCTCCATGGTAGGTTTATGTGAAGAATCGCTGCCAAGGCAAGCTGCCAAAAGACCCCAAGGGTCATATGAGTGTCTTTCTATGAGAAACTTAAGATTAAGCTTTGTCATTTCATTGCTCATTGAATTGGCATCAGTTGTTGATTTGCACCTGTATACACCCATCTCAAAAGGAAAGTTGGTAGCAGACTTGCGTTTATTACGCAAAAAAGTGTGTACCTCGTGTAATTGCCTTAGGAAGTCCATGAATACCACCTTATCTGATGGATAACGGGGTAGCATGGCTGGATTACCTGAGGAACCATATATGTGAATGTAGGAAAATGTGGGGAATTGGATGAATCAATCAGCCTAATCTGCCATTGCCAATCTGGCTTCTGGTGAAAAGTGTATATGTAACTCGTGGTCAAGATCCCTCACTGTGTGCATCAGGAAAATGTCATTTACCCACTTGAAGTGTTGTTCTGACTGTGAAAATTCTAGCTGTGAGAAATGCTCATGAACTCACTGCACACCTAAAGTTCCAACGGTATTCAACCCTCTAAACTGGCCTTGAAAGGCTATCAGATATATGAGGTATGAAACCATATGGAATTTGTGGGCTTTGAAGAATCCTGTCATCTGGCTGTGAAGAGTGTCATTGATCAAAGCAGGCCAATCATAGTGTTCTTTGTTGTTGACAAGCTGAGACATGATGTAAAACATCCATGGCTGAAACTTGTGTGCTTTTGCTTGACCCGTGACACGGTTGAGTAATCATGATTGCATACTCATCCTTGAATTCACCACGTCCAACATTCCTTGGCAAATTGTTTTGCTTTTCTTTGCTTTGAGGCACCTTTGTGCCATCCTTTGTTGGCACTGTTCCTTTTGCGTGTTAAACACCTTTTCACATTCTTCCATTGACACCATCAAGTTGTTTGCACATGGCGGAATAGCAAAGCACCTCTCAATATCTGCTGGCTTGATGCTGCAAATTGTTCACCCATCTACTGACTGGATTTCCCGTGAAGTAGGGTTGTAATGCTTGACACAAGCAATTACAAACTCGATGTCTTGTGCTGAGATGGGAAAAGAGGCTGCCTCAAGTAACCCAGATTGTTCAAAATTTTGAAGTGTGATGCAGTCTACGCCATTCAAGGTGTTCAGATCAACTATGGGTTTTACTTGATGCAATTCTGTGTCGAGTGTCTTCACGAAATCGTGAATCAAGACCGATTTGGTCTTGAATTTGATTTGAGAGAACTGCATACTGAAAAACTGGAAGAATGACTATTCACACGGCTATGCTTGAACAACTTTTTCATAGAAGCTAAAAATAGCTTCATCGAGGGCAGTTTTTCCAAAAAATTCTGAGACATGGGTTTTGTTGAGAATGTCTTTCTGAATGAACCTAGAATGTCAAATGTTTGAAAAAATAACTTTTTCATGAACATGCAAGAAACCCTCAGAGGTAGAGGCAGCGAGGCATTTTTTTCCTAGAAAAATTCTGAGATATGGGTTTTGTAGGCGCCTATGTGCTGAGTAGACCTAGTTTGTTTGTTTTTTGAAAAGGATGATTTTTTCAGAGACCCTAAAAAATGGAGGCAACGAGGCAAATTTTTTGGAAAAATCTAGCACATGGGTTTTATGGCCAATCTTGTGTCAAATGATCCCAGAAGGTCAGATCTGTGAAAAGATTGATTTTGCTTGAACATGCAAGAAACCCTAGGCGTGGAAGCTGCAGAAGTTGAGGAAATTTTTTTCCAATCTTGGAGAAGATTGAAAAAAAAGAGAACCCAGATCGCTAAAAGCTTGTGTTACACGGGGACGTGTCCCCTACCCCAAAATTCCTTGTACCCGTCCCCATCCGTCCCGGGGACAGGGGGACGCATCGGGGACAATCCCCAGCCGTCCCCAAATTAAGAAAATTCTCAGGAAACGGTAGGAAACGTTTCCACCTGGTTGGGAATAATCCCCCGTCCTCGGTATGGATGGGGGACGTTGGAAACATCCCCCTTCATACCAGGGACTGCTAACCGTCCCCCGCGTGCATAAAGCCTCCAGACATTAAAAATACATTAAAAAAAAAAGAAATTAATATTTTTTCCTGTTGCTAAACGTTGTACGGGGCCCACATTGACTGGCGACCTAAATTTTTCTCCAAAAACTAAAGAGTAAAATGTAAATGAAACTTAATAAAGTTTCATGACTATCAAACTGGGCTCTCACAGCAAGCGATGGCTCTGAGGAAATATGACAACTCTCAGGAAATATTTTTGTCTCAGACTCTCACGCCAAACACCCAGAACTCACTACAGGGCCCAAATCGATTTTTGCTCATGTGTTTATGCATTTAGAAGAATCGTTTTTGCATTTAGAAGAGGCGTTTTTCTGAGTTCTTCAAATTTTTATCGTGACTGGGGTGTATTTGCTTGCGTTTTTCCCTGACTCGAGCTGCATTTGGACGTGTTTAGGACGCCTTGAAGAGCTTTGAAGGATTTTTCTTCATTGTTTGAATTTCTCACGCAAAGGTCAAGTTCGTGGGTTTTTTCTTGAGTTGAGCTACAGCCTGCAATTTCATTTGCTTTGTGTTTGGGCCTTGGGGATGCCTACAGGAGCTACAAATTTACAATTTCTCAGTGATTAAATACTTCCAGGTTTGTGATTTCAGATTTTTTAATTAAATAATTTTGTTTTGCTTCTGCAGAGCTAGATTGCATTTTTAAATTTTTTATTTTTTATTTTCATTTTTTGTACTTTTCATTGATTTGGTATCATGTTTATAAATTTTCAGACTTTCAAGTTTCAACCATACAAATTTTCAGTCTTTCATAAAAATAAAAAAGCCTCACAAAATGAGCAGCAGTGGCAGTGGCAGTGACAGTCATGAGAGTGAGGGTAGTGACAGTGAAAATGAAGTTCAAAGAATGTCAATAGACCCTTGTTCTACCTCTGAAAATCCAACCCATGCTTCTTCAGACCATTTTGCATGCCCTGTACCCACTCTTCAAAGGTTTGCAAAAGGCCCTTTCAACCGCAACAAACCATTGCGTCAGTTTGCCACAGATGTGATTGTCAACAAGAAGAAAAATTCAAGGGGCAGCAGGAAATGGCGTTGTCATGTTTGTGAATCTAATTACCATGGGAGCTATACTAGGATTAGAGGCCATCTAGTGGGTGACACTAAAAAGGGTGTTCGAGTTTGTGAGAAAATAACATTGGAGCAGCAACTTCAATTTGCAAAGTTGGTTGGATGTAGTGATGACCAAATCATTACCATTCAAAATAAAAAACAACCATTAGCTGATTTGCAAGCCTCCTTCAATGTATCAGTTTCAGAGAGTTGTGATAGAGGGAAGAAGAAATCAAGTGAGAAAACTTCAATCATGGGGTTGATGAATGTGCAAAAACGTGAGCAAGTTGATGATGCAGTGGCCAAATTCTTTTATGCACATGCGCTTCCATTTCATTTGGCAAGGTCACCTTATTTCAAAACTATGGTGAAAGAAATATTGTTAGTTGGACCCTCTTATGCCCCCCTGGAGAACATAGATTGCGTACATCCCTCCTTGACAAACAATATTCAAAAGCTACCTTGTTGATGGAGGAGATGAGGCAAACATGGCTTAGGACTGGTTGTTCCATTGTCATGGATGGGTGGACTGATATTCGACATAGGCCACTCATTAATGTTATTGTTACATGCCCTGCTGGTTCATACTTTCTTCGAGTTGTTGATTGTTTTGGGAAGCGTAAGGATGCTGATTTTCAGTTTGGCATTTTGAGGGAGGCCGTAGAGGAGGTTGGGCCTTCTAATGTTGTGCAAGTTGTGACAGATTCAGCTCATGTTTGTAAGCTAGCTGGTTTGATGATTGAGAATTCTTACAAACATATTTTTTGGACTCCATGTTGTGTACATGCTTTGAATAATGCTTTGAAAGACATTGGAAAAATAGATTGGGTGAGGGCAGCAATTGTAGAGGCTAGAGGCATACAAATGTTTGTATGCAACTATCACACTTCACACGCACTATTCCAGTTTTATTCAAAGAAAGAATTCCTCAAACCAATTGAGACTAGATATGCTAGCTACTATATTTTGTTGGAGAGGATGTTGGAGGTCCAAGATGCTCTACAAGCCATGGTTGTTTGTGCAGATTGGAAAAGGTGGACTCTATCGAAGACAAATGAAGGCAAGGAAGTCAGAGATAGAGTACTTAATGAAACTTGGTGGGCCACTATCAAGTAAGAAATCTGAAAATTTAAATTGTTTTTGAAATTTTGAATTTGTTACACTTTGTTTTACTTTGTAGTTTGTATTTTAAAAGTTCTAATATTTAATTTGTTGCTTGTAGGTATATTTGCTCTTTCATATTACCAGCTGTGAGGGTAACCCGGTATGCAGATACAGACTCTCCTAGCTTGGGAGAGATATATGAGACTTTTGATAGCATGCTCGACCAAATGAAGCAAGCTATTCGTCAAAAGGAACCTGAGTTGAGTTTTTATGAGGACCATATTAGGCCTATTGTGACAAAAAGGTGGAACACAATGAATATCCCTCTTCATATGCTTGCCTATGCTCTTAATTCGAAGTGGTATGTACCTAGACCTGGCCGAATGCTTCCCTCTGAGGATGACAAGGTGATAGAGGGGCTTACAACAGCCCTTCGTAAAATGTATACCAATGAGCTAGCAACCATTACTAGAGAGCAATGGCTTATGTTTGTTGATCTTCAAGGTCCTACATTCAGCAAACCAGAGGCTAGGACAGATAGGGCCACCATTGCACAAAACAACCCCATTGGATGGTGGAAATTTCATGGGAAGGACACACCAGATTTGAAACAACTTGCCATTTGTTTTCTCTCACAGATTGCTAGTTCCTCTGCTGCAAAGAGGAATTGGTCCAACTATGTCTTCATCCACTCCATTAAGAGGAACAGGTTTACTTCAAAACGAGTTGAGAAATTAGTTGTCGTTCATAGTGCCTTAAGACTTCAGGACCGATAGACTACTGAGTATCGGCAGACTCCAGCAACACGATTGGATGTTGATCTTGAGGACGTTAGGCAAATTGATGAGGATGAGGTGCAACCAGGATTGGTCGGGCTACCATTGGATGATCCAATCTTGCCAGAGGATGATAGTGACTTAGATAGTTTTGAGTCTTTTGATATTCATAGCCCGGATGAGGCTTAATTCATAGACTATTGGACAATGCATTTAGTATTTTGATTTTCATGTTTGAACTTTGAGACTTTTGGATGCATGTTTGAAACATTTGGATATTGATAGACCATGGTTTTATTGATGTTTGATATTGCTATGATAAATTTTATAATGCTTTAATGACATTTATTATGTTGTTATACTACTACTCTCACGATTTATTTATATATTGATATTGTTGTTATCAATTATTAATTTATTGACATATATCTCTCTTTCCCTCTCTTTGTCTATAATATATTAATAAATTTTGAAAAAATCATATATATATATGTATTTTGTATGTCGTTGTCCCCTACCGTCCCCTAAAAATGGCTCCCTAGGAAACGTCCCGGAAACACGTACCCAACCGTCCCCCTATCCCCATCCCCAAAAGGCCGTGGAACACAGCTAAAAGTTGAAGATGATGTATTTCTGCTTCTGAAAACTGATGCCCTGGAGATATGGATTCTGGAAAGACGTCCTTTTGTGCAACTTGAATTCAGAACTATGAAGAAATTTGGAAAAAGCCTTTGTTTGATCCTTCAAATGCCGTAGAGAATAAAATTTTGTGTTTGGTGTTTGGAGTCAACCTGCAAAAATAATGAAAAAGGACGCCCAAATGCTGATAAATAGACTTTGGCAGTGGAAGCATCAATTAACTGGCGAAAACCCTAATTTGAGGAGTCATCTAGCATGGATATCAGTTAACTTGGAGAAACCCCAAAATTTTGGGTGGCCAAGGCATGAGAGAAGTCTTCCAAAAACTTGTAACTCAAGTTGACTTGGGCACCACCTTGAGATAAGGTGTCCAAGTTTGCCAGAGTTCATAAATTTTTTAAGATTTTCATCTTTTTTGGTGATAAAATGCCTCTATTTCACCCTCAATCCCGAGCATCTGATTGATCTTGAGGTTTGGCTGACAGGTTCACTGCAGAGGATGATCAAATTTCAGAAGATGTTCTTGGAAGCTGCAAATCCTAAAAACTAGTTTTGGTGGCTTTAATTCTTGGATGCCTTCTTGAGATAAGGTGCTTTTGTTTGCCAGTGTTAACCAATTTTCAGTGATTTTCAACTCCTTCAATTTGCCTCTCGTGTTTCGATCTGCAATCACTAGTGACTGATGGATCCCATGCTCAGGCTGAGATTTTCAATGGAAAGACTGAAGAATTCTGAAAAGGATGACTAGTCTTGCAATTCCTGAAAGCTAATTCTGAGGGCTCAAATTTCTAGGTGCCTCAGGCCTATAGGGGTGCTCTTGTGCTTCTGAGAGATATTTTCACTTTGCAACTCTTGACGAAATGCTCCAGTTTGGTCTTCGTTGTTGGACATTTGATTGCTCTAATGAATCTGTTGATGGACTCGTCGTGAAGCCTGATTGTAACTAAGGACTTCTTGGGAGTTGCAAAACTTGAAAGCTGCATCTGATGCTTCAAAAAGTTGGGTGCCTTCTTGAGATAAGGTGCTTTTGGCTCCAGAATTAGTCAATTTTTTATGGTTTTCAACTTTTCCTTCGTTTTGGGTGTCCGTTCGATCTTTACTTGCCGAAGTTCGATAGGTCTTCTGAGCTGGTAGATGGATTCACTGCGCAGCTGGATTGAATATGAGGAGGGCTTGTTGGAGATCGTGAAAGCTAAAAATTGAAATTGGTGCTTCAAAATCATGGGTGCCCCTAGCTTGCAAGGGCGCTTTTCTTCTCTAGACTTCATTAGTTTTGAGTTTCTTGGCTTTCAGCATTTCCCGCTTGATCCTCGTTTGTGAATGTTTGATCGATCTAGTGAACTGGATGCTAGATTCATCGTGAAGTTGTAAGAATTCTGAAGAGGAGCCCCAAAGCTGCAAGTTCTAACAACTGCATTTGAGCCTTTGAATTCATGGGCGCCCCTGGCCTACAGGGGCACTTTTGCCTCCAGAGTTGTCAATTCTCAATGATTTTTACTCTCCTCGCGTTCTGCGTTCACCGTCTTGTTGACTGCGTTGTTGACAACACGACCGCATTCACCGTTGTGATTGCTTTCACCATTTCACATGCACGAACAATTTGAAAATTTGGCTAAGGCATTGACTGCCAAGCATCTCCCTTGAAACAAGGCGTCCAAGCTTTTCCAGACTTAGTTTATTTTTTGCATTTTCAACTTTTCAAATCTCCCTCCGCCGTTCACCATTTTTCAAGCATCTTTTGCCATAGGTTCTTCTGTGAAGCATTTGAAACTTAGATTTTGACACCCAGTACTGGCCATCCTCCACTGATGACCTCAAAGGTCCTAACTTTTGTCCTAAAAAAGTGAAATAGACCCACCAGAGCTAAATTGACTTTTTGACGATTCTAATTGGACTAGTGTATTGTGACGAAAGATTAACCAATCAAAATCATTTTGAGCCATTTCTGGAAAGATCCTATTTTTAGGGTTTTTTCTAAAAATAGGGGCTTGAAACCTTAATTTCAAAGTTTTCAAAATTTTCCAAGTATTCTCTTGGACAATAAACTCAAAAAAACTCCATGATCCGTTTGTCGTTCAAAGATTTCTAAGAATAGCAAATTGCCATTTTCAAAGACTTTGACCTTTGTTGACTTTTGACGACAATTTCACAAGATTTTGACCATTTTTATCAAAATGCCTTAATGAAGCAAAAAAATTATTTTGGGTACAACACTGCTCTCATTTGATATGCTATTTTGATGTAAAGAAGTGTTGCCGGATTGCAGAGTGAACTCTTAGGCTTTAAGGTTGAAATCCCCCCAAGCTATCTTTTATTTTGAGATTGAAAGATTCTCCTAGCTGAATAGTGTTGCAGCTTCATCTCAGGGGTTGCAGTTGAGCTTTTTATGGCGATGGCTTTCATAATGCTTCCAGTTATTGTTGGTTTTGATGTTTTCTAGTATATTTTGGTGTGGGTGTGTGTTAGTTTGCAATTTTGAAGGCTTTTTGGAGTGTGTTATCTGTTTTTTGATGTTGTTGGTTTATGCCAAGCTGACCCACGTTTATGCTCACGCTGCTCGGAGTGGAAACCTTTTTGTGGGTGTTGGCTCTATATTTTCACCCAATTTGAGGTGTACGGCTCCTTTGAGGCTTGGGCATGGTATGGCTAGGTACCAACTTAACTTGAAATATAATTTTTACGCTTGCACACACATCACTGTAAATTTTGATGAACTTCTTTCTTGCACACACAACACTTGCAAATTTATTATTTTGCAAATCTCCATAAATTTGTACTTGAAATTCTCGAAACCTACAACTAGCAACAATATCACTGTTTCTCCGATTAAGCACAACTGTGAATCTTGTGTGAGTCAACCATAAATTTGACTAGGAAGAAATCTTTCATCTCCAAAGCCAAATACTCGTGGGGTTTTCATCCTAGGGTTTGAAGTTGAACTTGTAGTCCAAACTTTGCAAATGAGAGAAAATAAAAATGTCCAAGATGTGTAAATGAGCTCCTTCATTCCTCTTTTATAACTTCTGAGGGAACTTTCAAGAAGTTATATTTTAAATTCACCTTTATTAAAATAATAATCTTTTTGGCCCACATAAAATGACTATATTATTTCTGATTTTTTATTTAAGTCACTTTATAAAAATTAATTAAATACAAGTCATCCACAACCTTAATTTAAGGCAACTTAATTTAATTAATTAAATTATTCCCTTTTTAATACTCTGAATTAAGCTACGAGAATAAAATAGGCTAATGAAACTCCCTTGAAAGCCAAAGGAGGATTACCACATGGTATAAGCTCATATATGACATTTTTGAGTTTTTCATTTGAAAGGAAAAGAGTTGGAGCTCAAATATCTAAGTGTTGCCATCTTTTGTAATGTTGATGCATGTTTTGTGACACACCAAACATTAGAATAAAATGCCCAAAGACACCCTATCCTCTCTTGAAAAACCACCGCATATGCTAAGATTGCGAGAAGATCATATGGTGGTTCCAAGGTTCCTTATGTCAGGTCTTGACGTGTGGATAAGCTCAATGGTTGTTGTGATATGCTGGTAACACAAAGGGACTTATGCTAGGTTTGTTCAATTCACAATGAAGGTCT
Source organism: Sequoia sempervirens (assembly GCA_007258455.2). Lineage (NCBI taxonomy): Eukaryota > Viridiplantae > Streptophyta > Pinopsida > Cupressales > Cupressaceae > Sequoia > Sequoia sempervirens. The sequence continues at coordinate 562,064 of VDFB02368313.1, read as the reverse complement.
AGACAATGAAGCTCTATTGTCTGGGTCCTTCAAACAAACTAAAAAAGGAGGTAAGGGTTTAGAATTTCTAATCTACTTCCTAAGAATTCAAGAGACGGTATTAACTTGGTGAAACCAATAACCACGCTTTGTTTCGCCACGCTCAACGACAACTACACAAAGTGGGTGCAATCTTCAAGGGAGTGTGCTTATGATTTTCACGTCATGAATAACTACCATCAAATTGAACAATATTTATCCAAACAGAAGTTAAGCATCCACAAAGTAAGCTCAAGCTAACTTTAAGCATTGAACGAAAATCATCCATTCAAAGAAAGTATGAGCAAAAGTTTCACCATAAATCAATACTTATTAGATCTTGCATTCATCTAACATACATGAAATAAAATCTAAACTATGATGAGGGATAAGAACCATGCCAACTCCAAAATAAGAGAAGTAATCACCATCAAAACAATGCATGCATTACTTATTACTTTGGCAGTCATATGCAACAATTTACTTATCTCAACATGTTTTGCAACATTCTCCCTTGCTTTACAAATGAGGGTTGAGCTCAATTTATAGGCTCCCCAATTACAATTCAATGGCCAAGATTGGTTTAGGATCAACGGCCGACATTACAAAATAAAACCCTAATTAAGGTTTGTTACAACTAACTACCCCTCGACCAATGAGAAGATTACATTCAGGGACACTTGTCCTTTTTACTAAATATGAACCAACAAATAAAATAGGAAGTTGTTGCATGTTGATTTGGAACAATTTGATTGGTTGGAAGATGACGAGGCGCCACCTCAGCGTGCTGGATGTCCTCCTTGGTCACTTTGTTTGTTTTGCCTTAGAATATTTTCCTTGCCAATGACTCTGCCCTTTGTGCTTGTTTCCTCCTAGCTGGATTCCTTTTCAGACTTTGGCTTCTTCTTCTCACCTGTATTGGAAGTCTCGCCTTGGAGCACATGTTTAGACTTAAAGTTATTAAGTCTTTCTTTCCGAATTGCTTTGAAATTTCTTCAAGTGCTTTGAATTTGGAGAGGAACTCCCTTGTGCTTTCACCATAATGGAGGAAATTGGAACTTTCTCCATGAATAATTTCCCATACTTAGCCAAATTTTGGCTATTCAATTTCATTTTGTAATACCTTCGTGTGGACTATTCAACATTTTGGCCAAGGTTCCGGATGAACTTTGCCTGTGGATTTGTCTTCAATTCTGAGTCTGGCTTGTGCTGTGTAAGACAAATTCCATCCTTGGACAAGGATTTTATCCACTTCCTTTTTACTTTTCTCTTCATTTCTCCTGTCTTCCTTCCAACACTTAGTCAATTTTCTGATCCTCTCCTTGGGTGGACTTTACATATGCTTGGACATTTTTCTTCAATCAAAGTCGGACTTTACTTTGCCTTGGACATGCCATACTTGACCAAGGTCAGACTTTGCGAGGTTTGTGCCGTTCATCAATAGAGCAAGGTCAGACTTTCACTTGTCTTTGCCATTTTCCCTTGGTGTCTAAGTCGGACTTTGCTTGTTTTGTGCTATCCTTATGGTGGACTTCAAGAATTTCTCTCAATGTTGCTCATCTTCTTATGGCGGACTTGGCACATTTTTTGACACTTCAACCTTAGGCGGACTTGGCTACAGTTTAGACATTTCTATTTCCCTCCAAGCAGACTTGGCTATTGGTTGGACAAGTCAGATTTTAACCTCCTCATGCCAAGGCGGACTTTGAACCTTTTTTTCCATCTTGACCAAGTGCTGGGCGGACTTCATAAGATTTTTGACATATTCTCTCCTTTGACACTTAACCATTTTCTGAAATTTTATTCCCGAAAGTGCCAATACTTAGCTAAATTTTCTAATTTTCTTTCCTCCTTTTGGCTGGGTGGACTTCATCTACTTCATGCCATGCCTTCCTTGAGGTGGGCGGACTTTCTTATAGCTGAGACACTTCCTATCCAAGTGTTGGCAGACTTTGGAGACTTTCTTCCATTTCTCCTCCTTTCCATGGCGAACATCAAAAGTTTTTTTTTTTTTTTGCCATTGCTGGGCGGACTTTCCACTACTTTGTGCCATGTCAAACTTCTCTTCATAGCGGACTTCCCAAGGTGTTATGCCATCTTTTCTTGAGTGGGCAGACTTGGCTTAGAGTCAAGCCATTACTCATTCTACATGGGCGGACTTGGCAAGGTATTGAGCTATCTCTTAGAGGGGCGGACTTTACCTATTGTCATGTGTTGGCGTTTAAATTCGCACCTCTGGAATGCGTATTTGAAACGGACAGCTATGCACAGATAAACTGCTCTTCAAATTAGGAGGGGAAGCTCCCTCTTGCTGATGGTGTTGAAAGAAAGTAAACTAAGAACTAAGTTGCCTATCTTTTTTGATCAGCTTAGAGCACAAGGTTTATTAAACACAAACGCCGCAACTGAGATTTTCTGTTTTAAAACTTCAACTACGACTAACTTAAACTAGAGACGTTTCTAACTTCTCAAGTAATGGCAGAACAAGAGAAACTAGAAATGAACAAAGGTAGATTTTCTGACAAAATACTTTAATAAACTCTCTCTCAACAAACACCTACACACTTCACTGTAAGTTGTAATCAAGATCATAAAAGCAGAACATAAATAACGGAAATCTAAGATTTTGGACCAAGGCAAAGGAGGCTCATGATTTTATTACTCAAATCTCTGGAACATAACTCACTTCTAACATGCCTAGAACAAGAAATTGCAGCTAAGGAGGCTTGCAATCTTGTTCTTACACACTAGAAACAGCAATCACACTAACTCCTTGTTGGCTAAAGAGGCTCAACAATTTGCTATCACAACACAATTGAACAATACTTGAGCAACAAATAGAAGGCACAATAGGCTCAACGTTTTATTCTCACTAGCACGGTTAAAAGAAACTAAATGAGCAAAGGCTCTTATTTATAGAGAAGCAGAGGAGTAGGGAACCCTAAAATGTCCTTGCTTTCACAATCTAGGGCTTGCTCAGCAAGCAAGCTTTATTACTAAATCTAGAAAGAAGATAACATCTAAAACCCTAGAAAGCAGAAAAAGCGGGAAACGCCAACTATTACATCTTATTTTCTTTCTATCCTCAAAGAATGGATAAGGATCATTCCAAGAATAGAAAGAAAGCGGGAAAGAAAGCTTCTAGAAGAAAGCTGCTTTAAAGCTCGATCACATCCGCTAGGAAGTTAGAAACTGTGTCCTGGTTCGGTGCATCTATGCCCTCAATAGCAAAACACCGCTTTTCTAGGATATCTTCAGCATCTGCAATAGATCTCAGGAAATCTTCGACCTCATTGGCCGCTTTCTCGAACTTTGCTGACATCATGGAAGTGTGACTTGGCAAAGTCTTATGTTTTTCTTTCATTCACTTCAGTACAATCTTCTTGTTGTATTTTTCCTTGTGCATATTCCATATCCTTTCACATTCACCCTTTGAGAGAGTAATGCTTTCAGGACACGGGGGAATGGAAAAACACTTCTCAATCATATCAGGCTTTAGACTGCAAATCAATCTACCATCTGTTGACTGGATCTCCCTAGTAGCCGGGTTGTAATGATTAATGCAAGCGATTACGAACTCAAGGCTCTAAACTGATATAGGAATAGACACTGCTGCGAGGAGTCCAGAATGCCCCAGGTTCTTGATTGAGGTGTTGCCTGCTCTCTCCAAAGCATGTAGATCGAACACCGGCTTGATATGATGCAAGTCTGTCTTAGCTGTTTTGATGTAATCGTGATAGAGAGCTGATTCAGTCTTGAAAACATTGGGAGTGTACTCCATTTCGGAAAACTTGAAGAATGACTATAAACTCGCCTTGGTTCTGACAAGTTTTTGAGCAATTTCTATTTTTAGAATGCTGATTTTTGTGCTCCAATGGACAGATTTTTTGAGAAATTTTCTGAGATATGGGTTTTGTTTAGAAATTCGTTGCAAGACAACCCAGATCGTCCGTTTTTGAAAATTTTGAATTTTGCCTAAAAAAACAGCAAACCCTAATTTCTTCAATTTTTCCCGAAAAAAGTCCGCACCTGGGTTTTGTTCAGAACAAGATTAGAAATGGACCCAGTTGATTAGATTTGCAAAACCCCGACGGTTGATCGAAAAAACAGCCAACCCTAGGTTTTGAAATTTTCTTGAAAAAGCTGTGATATGGTTTTCTTTAAGACTGATTGAAAGGACCCAGATGGTTGAAATTTGAATGCACCGAGGTTTTCACGACATGCAAAATAAAAGCACTTGCTGCAACTTGATGAAGTTCTTGAAAAATTCTATCTTCTAGAACAAAAAGCTTGAAAAAGCAAGGGTTTATGCTTGCTGGTCTGAAAAATCTGATGTAAAACCAGCAAAGATGGATTCTTGAATCACAAAAATTCTTCAAACTTGCTGCTCCAACTTTCTCCTCTGGATGCTACCTGCAAAAATAATGAAAAATACATGAAAGAATGATGTTAAATAGACTTTAGGGCTTTGGATTAGGTTTTGCTTTCTTTGCTTTTATTTCCAAAACCCTAAAACTCAGCTTCCTTGAACTTGGATGCCATCTTCCTTTTGCAATTTTGAAACTTTTTGAAAATCTCAAAAATTTCTCTAAGGCATGAACATTTGGGTGCCCTTCTTCACCAGGGGCACCCACTTCCTTCAGTGTTAGTCAAATTTTTAACATTTTCAACTTTCCTTCATTTTGACATGCTACTTCGCCTCTGATTTCCCGTTGGCAATTTGATCCGACAGGCGAGCTGAAGGTTTCACGGCGGAGCTTGACTGATTCTGAGAAAGAAGTTCTAGAGGCATCTCTGGCAAAATCCTTCATTTTGACCTCCGAAATCATAAGTGCCTTTTCCTTCTAAGGGAGCCCATTTTGTCCAGAGTTAGCCATTTTCATGACCTTCAAACTTCTTCATTAACTCCTCTTCTATAGATGATTTCATTGAATCTGGAGCTCCGGGCATCGGATCGACTGACTGTTATGCTCATCGCGAAGCTGACGAAATATGAAGAGGGGTCTTCTAGGATGAACTTCGTCAAACAATGCATTTAAGGCCTTCAAAATTTTGGGCGCCCATCTTGGTTGGGGGCGCCCACTTTTACCAGACTTAGTTTATTTTTTTAATTTTTCTGTGTTTGCTTCTGAAACTTTGTTCTTAGCCTTCGTCGGACCCCCTGTTCAGCTCCTTGTCTCTGGTGACTGCGGACTCCGATTGAGGTGTTGGATGTCTCGTTTGAAAGCTGGATCAATCGTGAAGAAATTTCGTTAGACACTCATCTGCAAATTCATCTGTTAGGGCCCTTGAAAACTTGGGCGCCCTTCTTCACCAGGGGCGCCCACTTTGCTAACGCTTAGTCAAATTTTGATATTTTTCAAATTCTTCTCGTTCTAACTTCAGTTTGGATACCCCAGTTCGACGTCGAATTCCGGATGACTGAGTAATCTGATAACTACACCGTTGAATTCGTCGCGGAGCTGACAGAGAATAGAACAAGTTTGACTGGGGGTTTGAAACCCTAATTTTGACATCTGATGCTCCAAAAAGATGGGTGCCCTTTCTTCACTGGGGCGCCCATGTCTGGCAGTGTTAGAAAATTTTCATCATTTTTTATCTTCTCCCTCGTTCTTTGCGCATGCTCATCATCTTGCCTGCTGCTGAAATTTTGAATGCTGAAATTGTCCCCTGGCAGCCGACTGACCTCCATTGATGACCTAGGAGCTCCTGATATGCTTCTGAAAAAGTAGAATAGACCCAGTAGGGCAATACTGATCTTTTTAAGATTCTGACTGCACCAGCCTGATATGGACGTGTTTTGAGCCAATCAAAATCAGTTCGGACCCTATCGGACCAACTTTCTATTTTTAGAAAGTTTTGCTAGTATCCATTTCCAAGAAAACCCAAAAAAACCCAGAAAATGTTACTAATTTTAGAAAATTTCTAAAAATAGCAGTTTTCCTAAAATTTAGGGATGAAAAAACTAAGATTTGGGTTTTGTGGATTAAGCTGCTCTGAGCAGACGCAGATCATCAGAATTTGAAAATTTTGTGTTTTAACCCCTCATGCAAGATGTGCACACCCAAATTTTGACCTTTTTGACTGATTTAATAAGACTTTCTCATTTCTTCAAAATATCTAAGTGTAACAAAAATTTTAATTTTGGGGTACAACATTGGCTCTGTTTGGGGACCATGGCGGATACTTACGGCATAGGAGAACCATAGAATCTTTGGAGTTTAAGCTTAGACCAGTGCCTTGTCCATTGGGTATCGGAGTCAGCATCATTTCCTAATCACCTATTTTGCAAGACTTTCCTTAATCACCTATAAACCGGACTTCCTAGAAATCACCTAATAGTTGGAATTCCCTACTAATCACCTACAACAAGACTCCTAATCACCTAAAACACGACAGGACTGTTACGGAAAGGGGAAATACAACATAACGAAAACATCACGGAAAGGGGAAAAACATTACGAAAAACAATGAAAAATGTTTACAAAGATTGTTTTGAGAACTTACTCTACCCCCGAAGGGACGAAGTGCTTTAGGTACTGCCCGCTGTGTGGTAGAGGGAGGAGACTTCCATCCAAGCGTGAGAGAATATAAGTGTTCTCCCCTGCGGGTTCATGAATCTTGAAATGTCCCAGCCACAAGGAATCAAATTTGCTATGCATTCCCTTGGCCTCATGTCTCTTATCCCATAAGAGGACTTGATCTCCAACCTCGAAATCTCGTTGGCGAGCTTTCTTGTCAAAAATTTTCTTCACTCGCTCCTGGTGCTGAGTGATTCTATCTACTACCTCCACCCTTTCTTCTTGGAGCTTTGTCAGGTACAAGATGTGCTTCTGAATAGGATCTGTAAATTCTCCATCTTCGACTGCGGTTGCCAGCTGCAAAGCGGACAACTCCAACGTGATAGGTATCATTGCTTCCGTACCATACAGGAGGATAAAAGGTGAGGTACCAATGGCTCTCTTCGGAGTAATTCTATCAGCCCAGAGAGCATCATAAAGTTTCTTGTGCCAAGTTCGTTGACTGGAATCAACCAACTTGCGAATGATTGTGACAATGTTCTTGTTTGATGATTCAGCTTGTCCATTACCTTGTGGGTAATAATCTGATGAATGAGATAGTGTAATGCTGTGATCAAAACAGAACTCCATTAGCTCCTCGGATGAGAAACATGTTGCATTATCTATCACAATTTTGCGAGGCACTCCAAAGCGCGTGACAATGTTTTCCTTGAAGAACTCACACACGATCTCGGACGTAGCTCGCTTGGTGGGAATGGTCTCAACCCATTTTGTGAAATAATCAGTGGCTGTAAGGACATAAATATGCCCTTTGCTGGAACGTGGGTTGATAGGACCAATGAAATCTAAACCCCATTGCTGAAATGGAGCATCTATAACAACTGGCCTGAGAGGAGCAGTTGCTAACTTCGCCATGCCAACAAATTGCTGACACAACTGACATTTGTGTACCCACTCATATGCATCGCGGAACATAGTCGGCCAAAAGAATTGTGCCCGCAAGATTTTGAAAGTTGTCACCTTTGAAGGAAAGTGACCACCGCATGCTTGATTGTGGAAAGCTTCCAGCAAACGTCGTTGTTGATCTTTGGTAACACACAACAAAAAGGTTCCGTCAAGACCTCGCTTGTACAGGACGTTGCTGACGATTACATAATTCTGCGCTTTTAGCTTAAGCGTCCTCTTTTGTTGCTTGTTCAGGTGATTCGGACAATCACCGTACGTTAGGTAATACCATATCTCAGTAAACCATTCTCCCGAAGATTCGATCAGCAAGACCATTGGCAAGTCTTCTTTTACTTCAGGCTTGATCTCAGGTATACCTTTGGCTCTAAGCTTCTTATCTCCATCCTCTGCTATCAACTGACAAAGACCTCTCCCGCGAACGAGTTTGATTGGCTTGATCTCCAAGTCATACTCTTGCACCTTCGCAACCCAATTTCCTCTTTTGGAGCCCATCTCCTGTTGAGTTAGCACGCTTTTCACTGTTGGATCTGTGACATATACAATGGTGTGAGAATTCAAGATATAAAATCTAAAATTCTTTACAGCTCGAACCACTGCATAAGCATTCTTTTCAATCTGAGAGTATCTTGATTCGCTGTCCTTGAAACTACAACTCATAAAAGCTATGGGAGATTCAATTTCTTCATTTATCTTCTGTGTCAGGATTGCAGACAGAGTATGTTCTGATGCATAACAATAAAGGATGAACTCCTTTTCAAAATTAGGACGGACTAGCACTGGAGCTCGACTAATGGCTTCTTTTATTGCTGCGAAAGCCTTCTTGCCTTCTTCTGTCCATTTGAAAACTGTCTTCTTCTTCATCATAGCAGATATATCTTTAGTCAACTCAGAAAAATCTGGTACAAATCTTCGTATGAAATTTACCTTACCAAAGAAAGAGTGTACCCCAGTTCTGCTTGTTGGAAGAGACAAACTTCGGATAGCTTCAACCCGGCTTGGGTCGATTCGAGTTCCCTCCTTGGAGACGATGTGGCCAAGCAACTTGCCTTCTGTCACCGCGAAGATAGACTTTTTGGGATTTAATGATATCTTATGGTATCTGCATCTCTCAAAGACCTTCCCTAGATGTGAAAAATGATCTTCTCGTATCTTTGAGAAAACAGTGAGGTCATCTAGATAGACAACTATTACTTTATTCTTCAAGTCACCAAATGCCAAATCCATGGCTCTCTGAAATGTAGCACCGGCGTTGATGAGGCCGAAGGGCATTCTTTCATAGGCAAATGTACCCCACGGGGTTGTGAATGCCGTCTTGAATTGATCTTCTTCAGCTACTGCTATTTGATTATAACCAGAAAAACCATCCAATAAGGACAACATCTCTGAACCGGTAACCGTCTACAAGGTATGCAGGTGGAATGATGGATCGGAAAGATGATCTTTGCATTCACCATCTTATGGATTTCTGCATAGATGGTATCTTGAATCCGCGGATTGTAGTGTCGTTGCTTTTGCCTGAAGGGCTTCGCTTCAGGTTGAAGAGGAATCGTGTGAGACAATTCTCTTGGTGTAAAAACTTTCAAATCTTCATATGACCAGGCGAAGACATCTCGGTATTGTTTGAACAAAGAGATGAATCTCTCGCTTTCCTCTGCCATACAACATGTACCCAGATTAACAAGCCTAGGCTTGTCAACTATACCAATATTGACTTGTTGATATTTGGCAAAGGTTCTTTGGCTTGAGTTTCTCTGATCTTGTATGTATCTGTCGTGCCTATCAAAAATATTCTCCAAGGAAACCAAACCCTTGGGAATTTTATTTCCTTTCAACTGGATAATGTTGGTATCAGGCTCTTTTGGACTTTCTTTGTCTTCAGCAATCTTCGGCGCATTGGAGACTTTTGTTACTGCTTCTCTGTGAGTAGATGAACTGCCCTCAAAGAACAATTCTTTGAAATTATCTCCCATAACAAGAAACTCCTTAATGTGTTCATCATCGTTAAAGACTTGCCAATTATCACAGTTGTCAGGTACAGCTGGCCTATAGATTAACTCAATGGCAAATGCATTTTGACAGAAGTCAGAATGTGGCATAAAAAGTGAAGCTAATACCACGAGGGCATCGGCTCTGCTATTTTCTAGACGTGGAATGTACTTGATATCAAATTCTTTGAACCAATCAATTGCATTCCGCACCCTATTTCTATAATGTCGAAGACGATCTGCTTTTACTCTGAATTGATCTCTGACTTGTTTCACAACAAGCTCCGCATCACCTTCGACTATGAGATGTTTGATACCCATGTCTTTTGCATTTCTAAGACCTAGTAAAAGCGCCTCATATTCCGCCGTGTTGTTTGTACATTCAAATTGCAAGCGGTATGCAAAAGGATACAACTGTCCTTCAGGAGAACTTATCACAACTCCCGCTCCTGAACCAGCAGTGGAACAACTGCCATCGAACTGCAAAGTCCATAGCTTAGGATCTTCTGCTGATTTATCTGCGGTACATGCGATCTCTTGACTTTCTTCAGGAATTTCTGACAACATGGCGTAAGTGCCAAGACCCGTTTCTTGATATATAATTTGAGCTTGAGGATCTTGAGACTTCACGACCGCAAATCGGGATTTGGGTTCTGGCTCCAGCTTGAAAGTTCCATTCTTCAATGGAATATTCACAGAAGACCAATCCATTTGAATCTCTCCACCAAGGTCCTTGCAAAAACTTCTGCTTAATAGCATCCCATAGCTCAATGGAATGTCAGCTACTAGGATGGTCATCATGATTTTCTTTTCAGGACAAGCTGCCAACCTTACTTGAGCATCCTTTAATTGACCGACTAACGGTACTGACTTGGACTCTAGTGAGTAACATTTGTCCCTTGTCTTGGTGCACGAAAGTCCTAAAGCGTTCATCACTTGCAAAGGCATGACGTTGTCTGAAGCTTCGGAATCGATGATACAATTGCTCAACTTGTATCCCCCTATATATAGAGAAATATAGAAGGGCTTAGGCTTGTCTTCCGCTGGAACGGATGATTCGAGCAATGTGGGCTGCTTGACAGGTCCTTTCTTCACGAATTTGAGAAGTCGGTCCACTTGCTCAGGATGATCTTGGAGATACTCTAACTGAGAAATCTGCACTTTGTTCTTCATCAAAGAATCTACAATATCAAAATTTGCTGCAGACGAATCTCCAGCAACTGCTTTCACGTTCTCTTGAGAAGGCTTAACATTTGAAGTAGAAGCTACTTCTTTTTCTTTGTCTTTTGATATCTTCAGTCTCTCTTCTTCCTCTTCTTTGTGTGCCCTCAGATGTTGAGCTTTGGTGAACACAGGAGTCGTATTTGAAACGGACAGCTATGCACAGATAAACTGCTCTTCAAATTAGGAGAGGAAGCTCCCTCTTGCTGATGGTGTTGAAAGAAAGTAAACTAAGAACTAAGTTGCCTATCTTTTTTTATCAGCTTAGAGCACAAGGTTTATTAAACACAAACGCCGCAACTAAGATTTTCTGTTTTAAAACTTCAACTACGACTAACTTAAACTAGAGACGTTTCTAACTTCTCAAGTAATGGCAGAGCAAGAGAAACTAGAAATGAACAAAGGTAGATTTTCTGACAAAATACTTTAATAAACTCTCTCTCAACAAACACCTACATACTTCACTGTAAGTTGAAATCAAGATCATAAAAGCAGAACATAAATAACGGAAATTTGAGATTTTGGACCAAGGCAAAGGAGGCTCATGATTTTATTACTCAAATCTCTGAAACATAACTCACTTCTAACATGCCTGGAACAAGAAATTGCAGCTAAGGAGGCTTGCAATCTTGTTCTTGCACACTAGAAATAGCAATCACACTAACTCCTTGTTGGCTAAAGAGGCTCAACAATTTGCTATCACAACACAATTGAACAATACTTGAGCAACAAATAGAAGGCACAATAGGCTCAGCGTTTTGTGCTCACTAGCACAGTTAAAAGAAACTAAATGAGCAAAGGCTCTTATTTATAGAGAAGCAGAGGAGTAGGGAACCCTAAAATCTCCTTGCTTTCACAATTTAGGGCTTGCTCAGCAAGCAAGCTTTATTACTAAATCTAGAAAGAAGATAACATCTAAAACCCTAGAAAGCAAAAAAAGCGAGAAACGCCAACTATTACATCTTATCTTCTTTCTATCTTCAAAGAATGGATAAGGATCATTCCAAGAATAGAAAGAAAGCAGGAAAGAAAGCTTCTAGAAGAAAGTTGCTTTAAAGCTCGATCACATCCGCTAGGAAGTTAGAAACTGTGTCCCAGTTCAGTGCATCTATGCCCTCAATAGCAAAACACCGCTTTTCTAGGATATCTTCAGCATCTGCAATAGATCTCAGGAAATCTTCGACCTCATTGGCCGCTTTCTCGAACTTTGCTGACATCATGGAAGTGTGACTTGGCAGAGTCTTATGTTTTTCTTTCATTCACTTCAGTACAATCTTCTTGTTGTATTTTTCCTTGTTCATATTCCATATCCTTTCACATTCACCCTTTGAGAGAGTAACGCTTTCAGGCCACGGGGGAATGGAAAAACACTTCTCAATCATATCAGGCTTTAGACTGCAAATCAATCTACCATCTGCTGACTGGATCTCCCTAGTAGCCGGGTTGTAATGCTTAATGCAAGCGATTACGAACTCAAGGCTCTAAACTGATATAGGAATAGACGCTGTTGCGAGGAGTCCAGAATGTCCCAGGTTCTTGATTGAGGTGTTGCCTGCTCTCTCCAAGGCGTGTAGATCGAACACCGGCTTGATATGATGCAAGTTTGTTTCAGCTGTTTTGATGTAATCGTGATAGAGAGCTGATTCAGTCTTGAAAACATTGGGAGTGTACTCCATTTCGGAAAACTTGAAGAATGATTGTAAACTCGCCTTGGTTCTGACAAGTTTTTGAGCAATTTCTATTCTTAGAATGCTGATTTTTGTGCTCCAACAGACAGATTTTTTGAGAAATTTTCTGAGATATGGGTTTTGTTTAGAAATCCGTTGCAAGACAACCTAGATCGTCCGTTTTTGAAAATTTTGAATTTTGCCTAAAAAAGCAGCAAACCCTAATTTCTTCAATTTTTCCCGAAAAACGTTGGCACCTGGGTTTTGTTCAGAACAAGATTAGAAATGGACCCAGTTGATTAGATTTGCAAAACCCCGACGGTTGATCGAAAAAGCAGCCAACCCTAGGTTTTGAAATTTTCTTGAAAAAAGCTGTGATATGGGTTTTCTTAAGAAGACTGATTGGAAAGGACCCAGGTGGTTGAAATTTGAATGCACTGAGGTTTTCACTGACATGCAAAATAAAAGCACTTGCTGCAACTTGATGAAGTTCTTGAAAATTTCTATCTTCTGGAACAAAAAGCTTGAAAAAGCAAATGCTTGCTGGTCTGAAAAATCTGATGTAAAACCAGCAAAGATGGATTCTTGAATCACAAAAATTCTTCAAACTTGCTGCTCCAACTTTCTCCTCTGAATGCTACCTGCAAAAATAATGAAAAATACATGAAAGAATGATGTTAAATAGACTTTAGGGCTTTGGATTAGGTTTTGCTTTCTTTGCTTTTATTTCCAAAACCCTAAAACTCAGCTTCCTTGAACTTGGACGCCATCTTCCTTATGCAATTTTGAAACTTTTTGAAAATCTCAAAAATTTCTCTAAGGCATGAACATTTGGGTGCCCTTCTTCACCAGGGGCGCCCACTTCCTTAAGTGTTAGTCAAATTTTTAACATTTTCAACTTTCCTTCATTTCGACATGCTACTTCGCCTCTGATTTCCCGTTGGCAATTTGATCCGACAGGTGAGCTAAAGGTTTCACGGCGGAGCTTGACTGATTTTGAGAAAGAAGTTTTGGAGGCATCTCTGGCAAAATCCTTCATTTTGACCTCCAAAATCATAAGTGCCTTTTCCTTCTAGGGGCGCCCATTTTGTCCAAAGTTAGCCATTTTCATGACCTTCAAACTTCTTCATTAACTCTTCTACAGATGATTTCTTTGAATCTGGAGCTCCGGGCATCGGATCAACTGACTGTTATGCTCATCGCAAAGCTGACGAAATATGAAGAGGGGTCTTCCAGGATGAACTTCGTCAAACAATGCATTTAAGGCCTTCAAAAGTGTGGGCGCCCATCTTGGCTGGGGGCGCCCACTTTTACCAGACTTAGTTTATTTTTTTAATTTTTCTGTGTTTGCTTCTAAAACTTCATTTTTATTTTTTTAATTTTTCTGTGTTTGCTTCTAAAACTTCGTTCTCAGCCTTCGTCGGACCCCCTATTCAGCTCCTCGTCTTTGGTGACTGCGGACTCCGATTAATGTGCTAGATGTCTCATTTGAAAGCTGGATCAATCGTGAAGAAATTTCATTAGACACTCGTCTGCAGATTCATCTGTTAGGGCCCTTGAAAACTTGGGCGCCCTTCTTCACCAAGGGTGCCCACTTTGCTAACGCTTAGTCAAATTTTGATATTTTTCAAATTCTTCTCGTTCTGACTTCAGTTTGGATACCCCAGTTCGGCGTCGAATTCCGGATGACTGAGTAATCTGATAACTACACCGTTGAATTCAACACGGAGCTGACAGAGAATAGAACAAGTTTGACTGGGGGTTTGAAACCCTAATTTTGACATCTGATGCTCCAAAAAGATGGGCGCCCTTTCTTCACTGGGGCGCCCATGTTTGGCAATGTTAGAAAATTTTCATCATTTTTTATCTTCTCCCTCGTTCTTTGCGCATGCTCATCATCTTGCCTTCTGCTGAAAGTTTGAATGCTGAAACTGTCGCCTGGCAGTCGACTGACCTCCATTGATGACCTCGGAGCTCCTGATATGCTTCTGAAAAAGTAGAATAGACTCAGTAGGGCAAAACTAATCTTTTTAAGATTCTAACTGCACCAGCCTGATATGGACGTGTTTTGAGCCAATCAAAATCAGTTCGGACCCTATCGGACCAACTTTCTATTTTTAGAAAGTTTTGCCAGTATCCATTTCCAAGAAAACCCAGAAAAACCCAGAAAATGTTACTAATTTTAGAAAATGTCTAAAAATGGCAGTTTTCCTAAAATTTAGGGATGAAAAAACTAAGATCTGGTTTTTGTGGATTAAGCTGCTTTGAGCAGACGCAGATCATCAGAATTTGAAAATTTTGTGTTTTAACCCCTCACGCAAGACGTGCACACCCAAATTTTGACCTTTTTGACTGATTTAACAAGACTTTTACTCATTTCTTCAAAATATCTAAGTGTAACAAAAATTTTAATTTTGGGGTACAACATCATGCCACTAATCTTCTACTAGGGGCGGACTTGACTTATGTCCATGCCATCTCTCTCTTGCTTGGAGCGGACTTTACTTAAGTTCATGCCACTCTACATAGGGCGGACTTTGCATTGGGTTGTGCCATTCATTCTCCATGGTGGGCGGACTTAGCTTTGGATCAAGCCATTCCCAGGGCAGACTTCATCAATGTCTATGCCATGTCTTGATCTCCCTATGGTGGACTTCTCCATTGCTTGTGCCATGACCAACACTTAGGAGATTTTTCATGCCTTCATATGGTTTTTTCAAAGTTTCTCACTTACTTCAATTTTGGGGTCCTCTGAAGTTGATGTTGCTGAAACCATGACTTGGGCACTTTCCAAAGATGGAAACCTTGCCAAAAATATACCCCTAAAAATAGGAAGTCCAAAATAGGCCAAAAGTGCCAAAAATAAAGTCCCTAAAAAATAGGGGGTCCAAAGTGAAAATCCCCGAAAAGTAGGAGGTGTCAGAATTGACTCAAACGACAGTCGATCTTCGTCCTTCAGGCCCTCTAAGCATTGTAATGACGTTTGTGCATTGATTCGAGCTCAAATTCTTCACTTGGCTCTAGTGACCCTTCAAAACTTTAACTCCAAATTGTAAAAGAAACATGGAGATTAGCAATTGCGATGCCAAGGCAAAAACCCAAAAAGCAAAAACAAAGGATCCCCATTTGCAATGGGGCGATGTTGTGAAAGGTCACAACATGTAATAATAATAGTAAACAAATACCCTCTTGGTCTAGAATAGATTTTGATGCCACCTTAGTTCTCTAGTTTTAACCTTCCAATCTTGGAGAGCTTTGTCACAAGATTAAAGCCAAAAAATATTTCACAAAAAAACCTCTTAGAAGTTTTGTCTAAATCCTTTGTGAGTTTCTCATCTGAAAGGAAGACAGTTATATTCCCATCTGAAGCTTGAATACAACCCTTTCCCTTCAACAAAATAAGGAAGAGGATCATACCTTATTCAAATTTGTTGGGTTTCCAAGATTCTGAGAGGAGATCATCAAGGCCTTGGTTGTTGAAGAACAACTGACCAATTAGATTTATATTGTACCCCATGATGGCACTTGGCCATCTTTGTTGCTTCAAAGTCTGGGTGAAACAAGGCTGGAAGAGAGAAAGATTGTCCTCCATTTCTGTCATTCAGATCTATTTTTTTTCCTTTACCCTAATATTAAATACAAAAAAAAATCAATTAAATGCATCTTAATGAGTTTACCTTCCTTCAGACATGATTCTGAATTTGATTATAATCAATGCATAGCATCAAACTAGATATGGAAGACAGTCATGAATCCAAGAAAATAGAATACAACAAATCTAAATTGGATTGGTCCATTTGCAATAAAGAGCATTGTAATTTTAGCTTATGAGTACCTCTTTAATCCAGTTTTACAATCCTTTTCTCTGATGCCTCCTCTGAAGATAAAATTTCTTATAGGGCTTCAAATTTTTTCTTCCCATTCTACTTTGTGTCCCTGCTCATCTTCCTATTATTTATCAGCTTTATTCCTTGTGAAATAATTTGATATAATAAGGTTTAATTGATTTCAGTAATGCTTGAAAGTTCTTAATCATAGTTGAATCTCAATAATCAACCCTTAATATAGCTTGCAATTCAATGGCAGTCATGCATCTAGATGCCTTTAGTTTGCATACATAGTTCCTCTTAATGTCCAAAACATCTTTCTAGAGGATTTTTCCCTGATTTGATCCCTTTGGCTAGGATCGATCCACCAAAGTTTGAAGATTACATGGGCTACTTGGGGCATCTATTAGCTTGTTTTTGTTGTTGCTTATTTTCCTGTGACAGAACTTTGTAACACCAGAGCTTCAAAATGCAAATGATATCATAGACCATAAGGAAGCTATTCTTTTGTTTTTATATTGTATATAGTTATAGCTTCTACGAATGGTTTATGGAACTTAATATGATTAAACTTGTTGTGCCTCTTACATTGTCATGTATGGCAGTGTATTGAACGAGGTTGTTCCTCTACAAATACAGAAGCTGGCTCTTGATAAATTATATAAGCGGATTGCAACATATTTCTAGCATTGGTGAATAATTAGTGAAATGTCCAGTGGGTATAAATCCTCACTTCTTGTAGAACAACTAATTCAATTGATATCTCTATGATGCATGATTGATGAGTTGTAGTGAAAGTATATTTTCATTTTTGTAAAAAATTTGATTCAATGGTTCTGGGATCAAATGTGTCTCAATGTTGTAACATCAAAGACAAGTTAAATGTGAACCTTTTGGAATGGTGATCCCAATGCTTTTAAGTGAGTTATCACTCAATTTGATATTAACAACTTGAAAATACTCAGCTTTAAAGTAGGTGAGATTGCGGTTCTACTAAATCTGTGTTTTATTGGTATAGTTTGGAAAAATACAGCACCTTGGTGTTTGAAGAGAGAAAGCGTTTGTAGGATTTATGCTAGAATCTGTTCTTAGACTCAGCATGATTGTACTAAAAATATCCCCTCTCAGCATATGATATGAGTAATTGGGTAGTATTGGTATTGTGGCATTAGAAAAGCTCCTTATCCTTAAATCATTTTGCATGATATTTGAAATTCTTCTACTCCGAAGTTACCACAAAACTTTTCTTCTATCGGTAAAGACATATCCCAATTTCTATACACATAGCAGTCCTATTTGTATAGTAATGAGTATTCTTTTCAAAAATAAATTTTGACAAGGGACAATTTATATAGTTATTGAGTAGAGATATATTATTTTAGGTGATGTGTGGAACTAAACAGAAATTGTTTAAACTTATTCAACATAGTTACTTGAAGTTGGGTTAAGGAATGCAATTCAATTTTTGAATGGTATGTTTATGATTAATCCATGGTACAAGAGCGGTCACTGAGGGCATTATTTGAGTGGTTAGAGTATAGTTTTCAAAAATTGAATCTAGATTTTTTCTCCTTACCAACCTTTTAAATAATGTAACACAAATTAACAGCTACTTCATCTTCTCAATTGGAACCCACAAATTACCAAATGATGTATTTTTCGTATCATTTTCTTTCCCCTACTTTGACGTCGCTTTTACCTTTAGTGTAGTTTTGACATTTCTATTTAATGTTTTATTACTGGTTGAAATTTTAATATAAAAAGAAAACTTTATATTTAGGACCATTGGCATTTTACATCATGGATGAACTCAATGTAATTCAAGGCAAGCCCATTATGATTAGTGACCTATTTGTGTGGTTTTTTAATGGGAACAATAAATAAAAATAAAGCTCTGTTAATGCATAAGCTATTTTTGATTACTCTCTGAACCCAGATATAAATAATGTTATATTACCAACCAAGGAGGTAATAAGGTGGGTGTTGCTTTGAGGCCAACTATGTGTATAATATCCCCTATTCAATATTTTTGAATTTTTACAAATATTTGATGAAATGCATAACCCACACACTTTCTGATCACCAAGATCTAGATGTGAGCAAGGTGAGAGTATATGATTATTGAGACACCAATTGGTGGCAAAGCACACAATTTAAATGAATGCAATAATTGGAAATTAAATTTTATAATTATTTTCTTGCCAGCATAGCTATCCAAACTTACATTATAGATAACATTTAATAATTAATATCACTCTAGCGGTAAACTGCACAGAAGATTTATAAATAAAATGTTATTTTAGTAATGCTAAAGAATTCACAAATAAACCCTTTAGACTTAACTTGATATCCAAGAGTAACATGAACATATAAACTACATACTTTGGGGTACACGTGATAGCATTACGAAACCTAAACTCATACCTTAATGATAATGATCGAATTCTGAGATTACATTATAAACCATGATATAGCATACGTTCACAATAATCATACATCCATTATAATACTTCAATAAGAAACATCAACAGATGATAACATAAACAAGATTAATTTATTTCCAATAACCATAAACATACTATCATTATGTGAATTCAATGGAGCATATTTCCACAGATACAACACATCAAATAATGGCTACCATGAATCATTAACCGCATAAGGTATACAAAGGAAAATTAATACATTGCATCTGTTTCTTTACATTACATCGTTCAATAACATAGGTATACATCAATTTTTCGCAACACAATGTGGGAGTAGTGCATCAAATACATGAATAACATAAAACTGAACACGATATAATTGAACTGAGGCAAAGCTCTAGATCATCTACAACAACACGAACAATGTACTTCGCGAACATTGTCTGGGAACCCAATAGGGTGCAAAGCACGTTCCACCCAACCACGTGGACCTGAAGGCCCACCCCCTATGCTAGGATATGACAAGAAAGACCCACAGCAAGAACAGTTAAGCAGAAAGACTACAAGACTCAACCAAACAAGAGTAACAAGAAACATGAATAACAACATCAAAATGGCTACTTACAAGATAACTACTTCCAGAGACACATAAAGGCAATAGAATAATCAGGGATACTATAGGAAGAGTGTCATCATGTGGCCCTATCATGGGTTATCCTGGTTGCCTCTCAATAGGCGTCGGCCCTCATCTATGGTTATCCTGGTTGTCTCACTAGGCGTCGGCCCCATAGGGTGACACATGTGAGACCACTATCCTTTCATGAGGACAAGGTAGTGATCTTGCCGACCATGGCCTTCTCAGCCCACCCTTGGTCTGCAAAAGCACTAATGGCATGGGCGAGGCATCCTTGTTTATCTTGTTTAGTGTGACCCTACCCAAACCCACTAGTTATTTATATTAGATTATCACTTATTTAACAAACTCTTCCATGGGTTATCTAGGCTGCCCCTTAGTGCGTTGGCCCCCATGAAGAGCCACTCTCCCTAGTACCATCAATAAGTGCGTTGGCCCCCATGAAGAGCCACTCTCCCTAGTACCATCAATACACAAATCTAATGACATCAAGGGGTGTACCAAAACACGTAAAGCACAAAAACCACAATACCAAGTGCAATTGTGAGGCATGAACCATCTCGCTCAAAAAGTTACATCAATGTCCACACCATGGTACAAGGTAACACCCACAAGAGCTCAAGAATCAAAGATAAGTTCAAACCAACCACAAAAATCAAAACATGGAAAATCCAATGATAAACCAAGTTTCCCATTGCCTCTGGAAGCCTAATAATTCAATTACCCGTGAACTCCCAACTGAGGGTATCTCAAAATGCTACGGGTTCCCACAAAATTTTCAACATAGATTCAAGAAATTCTTGACACAAAGTCTCCTTATTCAAAGTTAACACAAAAGAAAGACTCACATCCTGGAACCACAAAATGACTATATAAAATTCACAATAGCAAAACGACCAGTGAATGATAAGAGTGGCAATATCATGACGAGATCTTGACTCAATCAAACCTAACATAATCAATCATTTACCAACTCAACCACAATAATCACTGAACGACAAGGTATTCAATTCACCCAATCCATGCATCACAACATAATTACTCCAAGATTAAACACTACTTCAATTTTGCACCATTACAAACTCACCCAAAGTCCACTAATCCAACACATCAATCCAACAACAACCAATTCGACAATACAACCAATCATCTTTAAGAATGACCTAATCATTCATGTCCGATACTCGTATAATCCTTACTACAGAATACTAATGCATTAAATAACATTCTTACTTTCACATTAACATATCTTAGCTATTAACTCTAATCTATTCGAATGCAACTCACAACAACTATAGTAACCAACACTTCAAAAGATTACCAACTTCATGCAAAATCGACCACAATAACCAATAGCAAAGTTAATCAACGGTACATCCAAGGGAGATATGACCGCACATCAAACAAGCTTCAATAACATTTCAGCCATGATCTCAACCTAAAGATTGCAAATGAGATTGACATTAAAATAGATTATTTACTTGATCAAATTAAAAGATTTATATTCATATTTCAAGATAACTCTATCATCCATGAAGAAATCAAAATTCCAAAACCCTAGTACTAAAGTTTCACTATACAATCATGCTATAAGGGTTATACAAAAGTAAGTTTCACAAAGATAATTTATGGTGTACCCTACACTACATTTAGTAACACTCTAATTACTTGCAATGATCACTAATTCAACTAACTATTAATAAGTTATACAAACCAATAGATAAATATTTAGCTATTAAAGACAATGATATTTCTAGCTCAAACTCTATCTTAAACGCAAATTTCCTTTATGAAATAAAACACAACTAAAGAAACAAAGTATTTAATTAACACAATTTCAATTTTCATTATTCCACTAACTCCCTTATAATATCATTTACCTTAAGCTATCTAATTCGAACTATTTTATTAAATGATGCTCTACCCTTTTCTAGAATATTTCTTTTTATATAAGAATAATTGTCTTCACATGATTAAGTAACTTAAATAATAATAATATAAAATATAAAATATTTCTACTTACTCTAATGTCCTTCTAATTAAACTAATCCTTCAATTGCCTAATTGGTCTAGTTTCTTTAAACAATGTGAACCATGAAGCATATTATCTCAATAGTTATCACTAGTTATAATTCAACTTACACAACCTCTAAACACAATCAATCATATTATTATTTTATTAAGTGAAAATCACTAATTGCTTTACTCGATCCATTTCATTTGATTTTACAAAACTACATGATATAAAATAGAATAAAAGTAAATAAACTCTAATGTTTCTCTACATTATTCTAGATGTATTCAATATAATTCAACTATTAAAGAATCAACTTCATCCGTTTTAAATAATTTTCCCATAGTTATCTAAATGCTTACTTATTTACATTCCAACTAGGTGCATAAATCAACTTTCCTATTTTGATTTCTAAATCCATTATTCTAATGTAACCAATTAATTTGTATAAGCAAGAATATATATATTATTATTACTATTATTTTAACTATAATCACATATATGTATATATATATTATAATCCAAAACAATGTTGTATTCCAACTCATGTAATGGCAAGCTTGCCCATATATACACTTTAGCTATAAATATAAAAACATATCTCTATCTATATAATTGAAGGCTTTCTAGATAATATATTCAACGCAAGGGCAACGATTGAATGCCAATTATTATATATATTCACCCTATGTAAATTGAATCCCCAACATATTAAACACTCACCGATCACCAACGATTGAGCCAATGATACTAACTCAAAAATTTCTAACAAAGATACAATAAAAGATAGTGAGAACAAAATCTGTACATCAAAAGGCTAAGAGACAAAATTTGGATACAAACATTTGTCTAAACATCTGTGTATACAAAAAAATTTATTCATGAATATCTTCCTCATGCTTCGCTTAAATGTTGAACAAGAATAAGAAGAAAAATGTCGGGTAAATGAAGCAGGATGATCTCAATCACATACCTCAAAATTCTGCACTATGTTGACATGCCAACGGGGTGAATGGTGGAGTTGTAGGAACAATATTTCTCAAGCTACTACTCCCCTTTGTTGGTAACTCCTGACGAAAACTCTTTCTACAATAAATTTATTAAAAACTAACGGTAACACTTTTAATTATTATTTTATCACTGAGAACATTTAATCACTCTATTAAATTTAATAACCACAATACTGTCATAACAGTAATTCACTTAATTATTTTTTTGAGATTTAAAGTTATCTCAAGATTTTTATGTATTTTGTTCAATACCTCATTATCCATGATATTTAAATTTTTTTAAAAATAAAAAAAAATATTAATAGGTGGAATAATAATCTATTTGATTAAATTTAAAATAAACATTATTTAAAATTAAATTTATGTTTCATTAACATGTTCATCTTAATAAAGTAATAATTTAAGCTATCAAATCGTTATAACCTTCAAATTAATTTAATAATTAATTAATAAAATTCTCTTAATACTTTAATAATTTATTTATTTATTAATAACCATTTACTTTATATTATCTTAATTTCCAAATTTATTTTAATCACATTGTAACCGTTTTTAATTTAAGTTACCTTGTAAATCAATTTTAAATTGATTACTCAAGGCTAACCATAATATTTACTTTATCGCATAATTCTGAAATTAAATTAAATAATATAATCATGAAGTCAGCAAAATGTCTCAAACAAACAACTCACTCACACATCACAAAGGGGTACTACATATATGGCACAACCCTTCCCCTCTTTTCATGTGTGTAGGTTATAGATCTAAAGTGAGTTGGAGGAAGATTGAACATCTAAATATTTCTAACTGTTATTTGAAATTAGTTGTTTGTCAATGGAAAAAGTAATTTTCTATCTTAAATAATCAAATCTTTTGAATATTTCAATATCTCTAATTGTTATTTGAAATCAGTTGTTTGTTAATGGAATGACAACATCAAAACCATGAATTAATCAAGAATTTGGCTCTAATAGATCATGCACATAATGCATCTCACGATATATGTTTAGCAAAGACAAAAGAATTGGTCAAAGAACATTTGTGAAAATAAAGGTGATCGATGTTATCAAAACCATGAAACATCATCATAATCTTAATAGGGATGATATTTAAACCCAAATGATCCTTAGAAGCTTGTCATCCAAATGCTCAAAATTTATAATAGTTAAATATAAGATAGGAAATGATTAATGTTCTAGACATTTATTTAATATATGCATCAAAACATTAATTATTGGTTGTATTGAATTCTCATCTTGTTGTATATGGGCTATTGGCTCTAATAATGGACCATAAAGTATGGTCTAAATGTTGATATATGTTAGAAGATTAATCTTTACTTGGTAAAGGTTATTCTTTAATTGTAATTATTTATTAACTTGTAGGAATATTCCAAGGAATCCCTACAAGTCTTTTGTCCTTTTTGTCATCTCACACATGTGTGAGGATGGCTTATTTTTAATTCCTTTATTAAGGAATATTTGTAACCACCTCCTTAAGAGGTGACACTTTGCACACACATAGATGAATGGTGGCATTCATTGAGTTGGGAGTTACATTATAACTCCTTCTTCACCTCTACTTATTGAGGTGCCTCTCCTCTCATTCTTCAAGGCTCATGCAAGCAAGCTAAGGCTGAAGCTCTCTCTCTTTGTATTATTCTTTAGGCATTTTGCCTCCATTCATAATATTGGGGTTTTTTCTTGTTTTTTCCTTAACAAATTCTTGTGTCTCTCTTGCTTTGGTGGTGCTTGGTTTGGCTACTTCAATTTATTTGGTAATCTATTTCCTTCAAACAATTGCTCTTTATTAGTACTTTCCATTGCTCTTTTTATTTCCTTTCATGGTATCAGAGCTTGGTATTACTAATATTTTGTGAGCTACATTGTTGAAGGTTTACCAGATTTTTCAACACACCATTGGAGGCACTCAAAGAGAAAAAGAGAAGAGCCAAAAGTCTAATCTTGTTTTTTGTTTGATATATTTTTCTAACCATTGTGCAGGATTTCTTATCTAAATATTTCTAAGTTTTTCAAATTTCAAATTTGTGCAATATATTTTGCATGCATGATTTATTTATTTATTTTTGCATAAAAATTTAAAAATCCATTTTTTGCATATTAAAATTTTTGTAAAAAATCAATTTTTTTAGGGGCTCTAACTCTAGTTCAGAAATTCTTTTTAGAAAAAAAGCTAATCTATTTTTTTTGCAAATCTGTATATTAGATCTGTAAAAAAAATCCATTATAATTTGCATGCATGTTTATTTTTTTGCAGATTTTTAGAAACCCTCAAATAAAGGATTATAGTTCAGTCTTTTTAAAATTTTTTTTTTTTAATTTCTGTATGTCATAATTTGCATGTTCAAATTTCTGTAAAAAAAATCAATTTCTGTAAATAAATTTGTTTTTTTTTTACGGATCTAACCCTAGTTCCAATTTTATTTTATTTTTAAAAAAAAAAGACTAATCTGCTTTTTGCAAATCTCTAAAAAAAAAATCTCTATATTTTGCATATTTGCATCTTTGCATGTTCGAATTTCTGTAAAAAAAAATATTTTTTTTAAGCTCTAACCCTAGTTTAGAGATCTTTTCAAATAAATCAAATAAATCTTTCTTTTTCAAACTTGACACCTTCTTACAGAAGTTTTTTTTTAAATAATAAATAAATATCTAAAACCCAAATTTTTATGCATACAGTAAATAATAAATTCAAATAAAAAAACTTTTGCAGCCCTTGCCCCTCTGTTGCTCGAACCATGGCTTTTTGTTGTAATCTTGGCCCTTGAAAAAGCTGCTAAATATCCCCTCTGGCCTGCTGCTTCGTCTCTCAAAACCCTTGCTGCTGCTTCTCCTCACACTTCACCTCTTACTTGCCTCTTTTCTATTTCCTTTCAAAAAAAAGCAGAGGGAAAAGAGGTAAAATCTCTTTTGTTTAAAAAAAGATTTCATTTTAAATGAAAAATCTTTCCCTCCCACATAGGAGGTAAAAGTTTCTTTTTATGAAAAATGTGTTTTTCCTCTTTTTAAAGAATCTTCCTATTTTTAAGGTTTTAAAAAAAGTTTAATCTTTTAAATCTTTCATTTCATATTTATTAGTTTATAACTTTAAAACTTTAATGTAGTTTTATTTATTAGTTTTAAATTAATATTATATAACTTTAGTAATTTTTCATAATTTATATTCTTAATTTAATTTTATATTTAAATCAATTAATTTTTTTAAAATCCAATTTATATTGATATTATTTAATTATATATCTTTTTAGATTGATTATTTTACAAATATAAGATATTTACTTTTTTCTCTAACTAAAAGGAGATTGTTTTTAATCAAAAGTGGTATTTTTTTTGTAAGCAAATATTTACAATACTTATTATTTTTCTCATAAAGTTGTGATTTTTTATTTTTGGCAATCATGTCAACTTTAATTCCTGAAATTAAATTAAATTCTTCTAACTATCATTCTTGGAAAACTCATATATGCTTTATTTTTCGGTTTAAACATCTTTTAGATGTAGCTACAGATCCTAAATCTAAACCAGGTTCATCTGCATCCAAAGATGAAATCGAAAAATGGAATCTCAAAAATGAAGAAGCCCTTGGCCTCATAGGTATCTCCATGTCACCCAAACTTTATGTTCACATTGGGACATGTACAACTGCCTATGAAGCATGGGACAAACTCAAAACAATTTATGATAGTACAAATGAATCAAGAAAAATTCAAATTCAAGATCAACTTGAAGATTTGAGGTATTGTGATTTTAAATCTATGGATGAATTTTTATTGAAATTTGATGCTTTAAATAGTCAATTGGATGGTTTAGGAGTTAAATTAGATAATCTTAGATTAATTCATCTTATTCTTAAAAAGTGTCTTCCTAGACAATTTCAACAATTCATTACTAATATTCATGCTCAATTAGCTATTCCTTCTTTAGCTACTCAATTAACTTATGATATTTTTCGTGATTTATTAAGACAAGAAGAGGCTAAGTTAATTCAGTTTGGTACTCTTAAGTCTAATGAACATGCTTTCTTGTCTAATCATAAGCAAAATTTTAAACCTCAATCTAAACAACAACATTATAATTCCAAACCTCATTATAATAATGGCAATGATCCTAGAGAGTTTAACTCTTCTAAGAGACCACATTGCACTTATTGCAATAAGGATGGTCATTGGAAAAATACTTGTTTTAAAAAGAAAAATGAGAAAAAGCCTATGAATCAAAATAATCAACAGTTTCATAACAATGCTAATCAATCTAGACGTGCTTTTACATGTAGTTTTAATGTTTCTAAACCTTTTGAATGGGTTAATGATTCAGGTGCATCTCAACATGTTACTTCACATAAAAAGTTTGTTTTTTAAATAACTTCACAAGTACTTTATTATTGGACTTGATCAACCCAATAATAGTGTACTTGTTTTACTCAATTATATTTGGAATATGAAAAGGGGATATTCATGTAGTCATGAATGCATGAATAACGTCTTAAATGACTTATTTATACTTAATAATTATTCTCTTCATAGTATGCATTTCCCATTATTCCATCACAATTTTTTTTAATATTATTATCATTATTATTTATAACTTAAGGTGGATTGATTTGTGGTTTGAGAAATTATCATTCTCTCTACCTAAGTCTTGATCTATTGCAATATTTAAAACAAACCTAGTGTTTCCTTCTCAACTACAATTATGTTGTTTTGATAAAGGGAATTTGATATTTTATTGTGTCTCATTAATATGATATTATGCCTTATTGGTAAATTTGGCTTTTTGATGGATTTATTTCATCTATATTTTTGCAAATTAAAAGCTCATTGGAGTATTTTCCTTCTTGATGGATTTATTCCATCTATATATGTTTTGCAAATTAATCACTTTATCAAGTCTCAATGGAGCCTTTATATATTTATTTTATGCGCTGGACGCATTTGCAGTAATGTTGCATAGGGAGCCCTATCTATAATGAATCTTATATTTTATCAAGTCTCATTGGAGTTTTGGGACCCATGGAAAATATTTCCATCCACTTTGATGGTATGCACTTACTTATTTATGATGAACTTAGATCTATTTTCTTAATTGATGGGGATCAAGTTCTTGAAACTCTTATGTTTCATTATTTTATTGAAGGCAATATGGTTTTTAAAACCATCTTTAGGACTAATTTTCAAAGTCCTTTATTATTAATCTTGATACAATTTCCCTTTACAATACAACAAATGATGTAGTGAGAGGAAACCTAGAACTATTATTGCAATGTCTAGATATATTGACATTTTATAATTTGGGTTATCCTTTCTTTCTATCTCATGGTTTCATTAAAAGTAAAAATGATCCAAATTTATATATTAAGCATAGTGAAAATGATATTGTGATTATTATTTTATATGTTGATTTAATTGTCACTTCTAGTTCTAACATTTTGCTTAGTGATGTTAAGTCTCAACTCAATCAACAATTTCAAATGAGTGATTTGGGCCTATTACATTATTATTTTTATGCAAAATTGGAAAACACCTAAAGTGTTGGATTGGTTTCTAGATTTATGTCTAAACCACAACAAACTCATTTTAAAGTTGCAAAAAGAATTTTAAGATATGTTAAAGGCACTCTTAATCTTGGTCTCTTTTACGATTCAACTTGTGATTTTTCTATAAAAGGTTATACTGATTTAGATTTAGGAGGTGATCCCAATGATGGGAGATCCACTTGTGGTTATTGTTTCTTTGTTGGATCAGGTGTAATCTCATGGAATAGTAAGAAACAACAATCTACTTCTCTTTGTTCTATAGAAGTTGAATATAAAGGTTGTACAAATGCATCTAAAGAAGCACTATGGTTAAGAAGATTACTTGAAGACTTGGGTCTACCTCAAAGGATCCTACTCCTTTATATTGTGATAATCAAAGTGCTATTGCTTTGGCAAAGCATCCAATTTTTCATGCAAGGACCAAGCACATTGCTCTTCAACATCATTTCATTAGAGAGCAAATTGAAGACAAGCAAATTTCTCTTTTGTATTGTAAAGGTGAAGATCAAGTTGCAGATATTCTCACCAAAGCTCTTTGTAAAGATAAATTTCTCTTCCATTGTAAAAATCTTGGATTACAACCCATTGAAGGGTTTGATGTAACCTCCCCAAGTAAAGCTTAAGGGGGGATGTTAGAAGATTAATCTTTACTTGGTAAAGGTTATTCTTTAATTGTAATTATTTATTAACTTGTAGGAATATTCCAAAGGAATCCCTACAAGTCTTTTGTCCTTTTGTCATCTCACACATGTGTGAGGATGGCTTATTTTTAATTCCTTTATTAAGGAATATTTGTAACCACCTCCTTAAGAGGTGACACTTTGCACACACATAGATGAATGGTGGCATTCATTGAGTTGGGAGTTACATTATAACTCCTTCTTCTCACCTCTACTTATTGAGGTGCCTCTCCTCTCATTCTTCAAGGCTCATGCAAGCAAGCTAAGGCTGAAGCTCTCTCTCTTTGTATTATTCTTTAGGCATTTTGCCTCCATTCATAATATTGGGGTTTTTTCTTGTTTTCCCCTTAACAAATTCTTGTGTCTCTCTTGCTTTGGTGGTGCTTGGTTTGGCTACTTCGATTTATTTGGTAATCTATTTCCTTCAAACAATTGCTCTTTATTAGTACTTTCCATTTATCTTTTTTTATTTCCTTTCAATATATAAAAAGTATGACATATTATCTTGAATATTACTCTATATTATAAATTGGAGAGGCTTGAAGTCTTTAGTTAAATATTTAGTTTATTATTTTAATGCCCAAAATTAAATTTTTGCTTCATTAAGGCATTTTGGTAAAATGGTCAAAGTCTTGTAAAAATTGTTGTCAAAAGTCAAAAAAAATAAAAAATAAAAAATTCTATTTTTAGACTATTTTTAGAAATGTCTAAAAATAAAATCTTTGATTGGAGGGATCAAATTGATTTTGATTGGTTAAAAATACTTCCCGATCAGGCTGGTCCAATCAGAATTGTCAAAAGATCAGTATTTCTCTGGTGGGTCTATTTTGTTTTTTCAGAAGGTAAATCAGGACCTTCGAGGTCATCAATGGAGGAAGGTCAATTGCTAGGTGTCAGATTCAAAGTCTCAAATGTTGCAGAAATGACCTGAAACAACAAAAGATGCATGAGAAACGGTGAAATGAGGAGGGAAATCTAAAAATAGTGAAATCTGTAAAAAAATATTCTAACACTAGGAAACCCGGGCACCTTTTTTCAAGGAGGGCGCTTGGTTTTCAAAGCCTTAGTCAATTTTCAGCTTCTGACAATGATCAACATAGTCAGCAAAGGTGGTCAACATAATCGGCAAAGGTAGTGAATGAAAAATGAGGAAAATTGAAAATCTCAAAAAATAAACTGTATGGAGAAAAAAGGCGCCTTATTTCAAGGCACCTAGAGTTTCATGCCTTAGAAAATTTTACTCATTTTTCAAAAAACATGCAATCTCCTCCTTCATCCCAGTTCCTATTGTGCAGAAAACAATCAAAAGCAATTTTTAGGGTTTGAAAAGCTAGAGGTCATCTCAGATATGTTTAGGCTCTTCAATGAATCCATCACCCAGTTTAGAGGATTTGTCATACGCCAAGAATTGCAAATCAAATGGAGGTATTTCACACAAAATGGAAAAAGTGGAAGAGAAATTTGAAAATCCTCAAAATAAAACTAAGCCTGGAGATGTTGGGCCCTTTTTTCAAGGAGGGCATCCAAGTCTTCAAGACTTAATTTTTTTTGCATTTTTTGGAAAACATTAAAACTTCTTCATCAACTCGGTTTCGACTTTTGAAAAATTAGTTAGATGCAGTAATGGAGGTTGGAAAAGGGTACCATTCAACTCATATATGATCAAGTTTTCCAAATTTACTAACTTTCAAACTCTGTTATTCACCAGTTGCCCAAAAACAAAGATCAAACAAGGGTTGTCGGCTTCACGTGAAACGGAGAAAGCAAATTTTGAAAATCTTGGAAAAATGATTAAATCTGGAGATGTTGGGCACCTTTTTTCAAGGAGGGTGCCCAAATTTTTATGCCTTAGAAATTTTTTGAACCCCACCATGTTTTCTTCCATTTCTCCTCCATCAGCAGTTTTCAGGGTGTACAATCACGATCAAACATCATCAAATGTCAATACGAAGCTAGGGATCACTTCAGCAGTGGTCAAAGATGAGACTGCCATGTTCAAATAGAGATTATTAGTTGACAGTGCCAATTTGATGGATCATCAAAGTCAAAAGTAGGCTCCAACGGAAATACAAAAAGCAAAAAATTAGAAATAACAAAAAAAATTCTATCTCTGGCAAAGCCAGATGCCTTATTTCAAGGAGGGTGCCCAACTCTCCATGTCTTAGCCATTTATCAATTTTCATCATGCATTTTTTTCAGAAACATCCTCATACGCATGTGCTTTTTTCAACTATAAAAGAATTCACTGTTTGATGTAAACAAAGTCAAATTTTTGATGTAAACAAAGTCGGATATTTTTGCATGTAGACTCCAAAATAATAAGAAGAGAGACAAAAAATTCTTCTCATCAAGATTTGGAGGCTCAAACGAAGTAATTTTTTCAGTGGTCTTCGTGGATTCGAGATTGGGAAGCACAGAGACGCGCTTTTGCATGGTTTTTTTTCTAGGCATCACGTTTCAGAAACAAGTGGTCAAAATTTTCAAGTTTCATCGATCTAAGTCTACTTGTTTTCATTCCTCTTGAAGATTGGAAAATTTTAAAAATTTGCATGTCTATCCCTATTTTTTAGGAAATCATGTATGTTCAAGAAATCCTCAAATTTTTCAAAATCTGACAATCTGGGTCTGTTCAGAATGAAATTGTCTACAAAACCTAGACCTCGGTTTTTTGGCCCTACTTTTAGGAAATCTTGCATGATCTTGCTTTTTTGGGAAAAACTTAGATTTTTCAGAATCTAATGATCTAGGTCATTTCAGAATAAGATTGTCTACAAAACCTAGACCTCGATTTTTTTCGAAAATCTATCTTTTTTTGAAGAAAAGTCAGCTATCTATTTTTAGCTCTTGTACAAAAAAAATTTGAACATAGTCGTGTTTACAGTCAAAAGTCAAGTTTTTTGACATGCAATACTCTCCAACAGAAATCAAGACCAAATTAGTGTTGCTCCACGATTTTCTGAGAACATTCGAAACTGACTTGCATCATGTGCTTCTAGTGTTTGATTTTTGTGCTTTGCAAGGCATAGGAAACATTGCAATTAAGAATCTTGATCATTCTAGGTTGCTCACAGTAGCTTATATCCCCATCTCAGTGCAGAGCCTTGAATTTATAATTGTTTGTGTCAAGCATTACAATCCAACTTCAGGAGAAATCATATCATCAAATGGGCATATTATTTGTAGCCTCAAGCCAAAAGATAGTAAGAAATGTTTCACCATACCATCATGAATGGAAAACTTCATCGTATTGTTGAAGAATGTGAAAAGGTGTGGTATGCACAAAAGGACAAGTGTCAGAAAAGAATGGCTCAGAAGTGGTTGAAAGAGATGCAAAATACTTTGTCAAGGAATATTGGGAGTGGTGAGTTGAAGGATGAATTTGCAGTCATGATTACTTTGCTCAACCGAGTCACAAGTCAAGCAGAGGCCAATAAATTTCAGCCTTGGATTTTTTACATCATTTCCCATATTGTTGACAGAACAAAACACTATGACTAGCCAACATTAATCAGTGATTGTCTCCACCATCAGATGGCAGAGTTCTTCAAGGCCCATGAATTCCACATGATATCCTACCTCATATATCTAATGGCCTTTCAAGGAAAGTTTAGAGGTTTGAATGTCGCTAGAACTCGGGGTGTTCAATATGTGTATGATCATTACCAATAGTTAGAGTTTTCAAAATATGAAGCGGCGTTACAAGTGGGTGAATGATCTATTCTTGATGCATACGGTGTGAGATCTTGATAATGAGTTGCATATATGGATTTAAGCAGATTGTAGGTTAGCAATGGCAGAGTGGGATGATTGGTTTATCCAATTTCCCATATTCTCCTATATAAGAGTATATGGCTTTTCAAGTGATAGAGCAATGCTACCTAGATATCCAACAAATGAGATCATGTTCATGGAATTTCTAAGGCAAGTACATGAAGTGCACACATTTTTGTGTAATAGATGCAAGTTTGCATTGAGTTTCTCATTTGAGATAAGCATATATAGATGCAAATTAGCAGTTGATGCTAAGTTGATGAGTAATAAAATGTCAAGGTTTGGTCTTAAACTTTTCAAGGAGATACATTCATATGATCCTTGTGGTGTCTTTGCAGCTCGTCTTGGTCAGAATCACGCACATGTGCCTACAGTTGAATATTTCTAGACTAATTGTGGAGATGAGTTTGGAGTGTGCAAATGCAATTACAACAGACTTACCCTTCAACAGATAGTTGATTTCTTATCAAAAGATGTGGAAGGTCTTTCAGATGATGATGGGGAATTCCTACTTTCCATGTATGCTCGAGATCAGGTCAAACAATGACCACTTTCACAAGTTGATTGGTTCGCCAAAGAGGGTACCTCAATTGGGGAAAGAACAAGCTAAGTTATCAAGAACAATAGGATATTCCTGAACAGTAAGAAGACACAAAAGTTAGCTATTCTAGTTGCAAAGCCACCAATAGTTCAGTCATCTCTGCCTTATTCTTCTAAATCAAAACCGAGAGCGAAAGCTATGAGTGACCCTCCAGAAGATACAAAGATTAGCACAATGACGAAGAGCTTAAAGGAAAAGGTGAAATAGCTGGAATAGTCAGTAGATGCACCAGAAGTTCTAGTTGAGTCAGCACCACAAGTTAAAGCAAATCCTCCATCTCATGTTCTTCAGTCGTCGCTGAGGCCTTCTCCTATTCATATAGATTCAAAAGGCGATTCACCAATTCACAACATCTCAATACCTATTGATCCATTAGGAGTTGTTGGAGCTAAAATCAATCCTCCCAAAGAAGTTAGTAGAGACTCCGCGTCTTGGCTTGAGAACTTTATGGGCAGGAAGAGGAGTAAGACTTCTTATCAGTTGAACTTTGCAGAACTTGAAAGCGTCTACCAAGACACACCAAAAAAGAAACTTAAGTAGCAAGTTCATATGAAGAAGATTTTTGATGGCAAGATTATGCTTGAGTTAGCCACACCTCCAAAGGATAAGAACGTCGATGAGGTTGAAATTGATGAATTCAAGGTTGTCAAAGCCAATCTTCGTAGAAGCACTCAACATACTGATGTGAATCTCTTCGAGGTTGCAGCTGATAATCTAAAGGAATGAATGCTCAAGGATGGAGAATATAAGGCATCCCTTGAGGTTGAGATCCAACAACTACAACAGTATGTTTCCAATCTCCTTCATGGTACTTCACAAGCCACTTTGTTGCTTCCACAAATTTTGGAGTCACCTACAGATCAACATCAACTGAGTCAGTTGGTCATATATGGAAAACATATGAGAGATTGGATAGAATAATTCATCACTAGGGGCATATTTATCCTTGCAGAGATGTACCAATTGAGGTATAAAGTTCATGATCTTTGCTCAAGGATTTAGGATTTTGAGCAGAATATAGTGAAATGGAAATGAAGAGATGAGATCGTTATTTATGACTTGAGGATGGTTTATGATTCAATCATTACAGAAGAACACAAGAAGAAACCTTTTGCTTGGAGAGTCTAACAACACCTTTTCAAGGTAAAAACCTATGAAGGAATATTTGTAGAATTGGCTAAATATAGACAAAAGGTTGCTAATACTCTCAATTTCATAAGAACGCTTGTGTCACAGATCCCTTGTCAAGATCGACATGAAGAAGGCACTTGCTTTGATCTCGGTGAAGTGCAAATAGAGTTTCAGAACCTTGTCTGTGGCAGTTTTAATGGTGATCTTGTTGCCTGCAAGATGAATCATGTTGTCGTGTCAGCAAAATTTGATAAAGTAGCTGAAGAGAGAGGATAATTTCTAAGTTTGATTGCAAAGGGTGAGGAGATGTTGGAAAAGCAGTGTTGTTTTGGATAGTATCGGTGTTCCTGATGAAGAGGCAGTTAACAACTTTTTGGAGGATATGATTTCACAAGTTATCAATGAGTGAGCCACTAGTTGAAGCATGCAAAGATTTCCAGGAATAAAACTCAAGTAAATGCAGCATTTAACTTGATGCCTTTTCCAAGTTAAACTGGTTGTTCTCATTCATGCTTATCTATTCTTTGAAAATATCAAATGTATAGTTGGAAATTTTTTGTTGCTAACTCAATTAATTCATGTTAGCAGTTAGTTATTTGTTTTGTTGTCTTTTGTTTAGTTTTAGAAATAAAAGCTTGCATGTTGGCAAGACTAGTTGTTAAAAATAAGGAGATTTTAGGGCTCCCTACTCCTTGTTTGTGTATAAATAAGGCGGCATTGCTCATTTATTTTTAACCTTTGTTGTGATAATAAATTGTTGAGACTATTTTGCCTGCAACATTGTTATTCAAAATATGTTCACTTTTGTTTCAAGTGTAATCTGGTTCGATCGCATATTATAAGCCTACTTTGCTTTAATTTGTTGTCCCTAAAGTGTATTTGTTGTTATAAAATTGAGGAAGGAAATCTCATGCCTATCTTGCTCTAATCTACTATCTCAATCTATTTCAGTACTTTATCTTATGTTTTGCTTTTTTAATATTTATTTTAGATTACATCTAATAAGTACAATGAGTCTTCAAGTGTGTTCTGGAAGTGAGTTTATTTAAGCTTTTGTGTCAAATCAACAATTCCTTGTTTACTTCTAATTCTCAGGCTCTAAATTTACTTGAGTTATTGGAAGTGTTATTAGAATAGGCTTAGTTGTAGTTTGAAGTTATGAAACTAGAGAAAACCTCAACTGCAACACAAAGTATTTTATAACCTTGTGCTCTCAGTTGAGAAATAAAAAGATTGGCAATAGTTTAGTATTTCTTTTTAAGAATAATCAACGAAGAGGGATATTCCCCTCCTAATTGGAAGAGTAGTCTAATTGTGCATAGCTATCCATTTCTAATCTACATTCTAGAGGTGCGAATTGAAACACTAACAGTTTTATGGCACCCACCATGGAGCACGAGGCATAAAACATCAAGAAAGCTTACGCTTTATGGCACGGGAATGACCATTTGGTATCCTACTACTCTTGTTCAACAACCAGATCATATTGCTCCTATTTGTTGTCCCTAATTTTTGACTTGCAAAAAATTGGGATAACCTACTAAAATTTTGATAAAATTTGAATATTTTCTCTTCTAAGGCACATTTTACGAGGTGAAAAGATTAGCGAATCTCAGTTTTAGGTCTTTAATCCTTTGGGTTATCCCTTTCTATGCATTCTTCTCCGTTTTCATGAAATTCTGGGTCATTTTTAGTGTATTTTTGGTCAATTTCGGGTTTTTCTGAC
Source organism: Sequoia sempervirens (assembly GCA_007258455.2). Taxonomy (NCBI): domain Eukaryota; kingdom Viridiplantae; phylum Streptophyta; class Pinopsida; order Cupressales; family Cupressaceae; genus Sequoia; species Sequoia sempervirens. The sequence continues at coordinate 526,313 of VDFB02368313.1, read as the reverse complement.
ATCACTGCAAGTAGGAGTTTTTGAACTTCATTGCAAGTTACTTTTTAAATTTTCTTTTAATGTCTTTAATAGGAACTTTTTGAAGCACTTGCAATTATAGGAACTTTTTAAGTTCATTACAAGTTACTTTTTTTTTTAAAAGTGATTGTAATAGCTTTTAAAAGTTCCGATTTTTCTTTATGTTGACTTGTAAAGACTTCAAAAAACTCCGACTTTCTTAAAGTGACTTGCAATAGCATTCAAAAGACCCAATTTCTTTTATTTTCACTTGCAATGACTTGTAAAAACCCTGATTTCACTTGTAAAGTGATTGAAAAGGTCCGAATTTATTTAAAATACTTGCAATGTCATTTTAAAAACCCGATTTTGTCAAAAGTAACTTGCATTTGTCTTTGAAAAGCCCAATTTCACTAAAAGGTATTTGCAAAAACTTTTGAAAAGCCCGATTTTATTTTTTAGTGTCATTTTTAACTTGCAAAGAGCTCTTAAAAGTTCGATGCCATTCTTGATCAGAGCAGTTTGAATTCTATTTCGCCTTTCTTCCTTTTTTTCATGGAGATCTCATAAATTTGCATGCTTGGAGATTGGGCTTTCAGCTATAGATATTCGAGTCTCTTTCATTTTCTGAGTTTGTAAATGCTCCTAGGGTTTTTTTCTTCGTTTTTCTTCCCATTTTTAGGGATTTTCCTTATTTCCTTATTTCTTTATAACGTTTTCTATTATTTATCATCTTTGTATGAAAAACGTGATTTACATTCATGCGTTTTGCCTTTGATTCCAACGTTCTTTGTTTAAAGAAGAAAATGTCTTGAATAAATACGTGTTTCTCTTCATCTCCTTCACACGTTTTACTATTATATACAGAAACGTCATTCTCTTTTCCAATACATTCACCTTTTTTCTATTATTTATTCATTCCTTACATTTGTAAATACACAAAAACACGTTTTTCTTTTTATACTAAATGTTTTTCTCTCTCTTTCATTCGCCTTCCCATTCGCTTTTCATTCATTTGCCTTCATTTCATATTCATTTTCCATTACCATTTTTCTTCATCATCATTATCATTTTCTGCAAAAATGATGCCCTTGGTTGAAAATCGGTTTTTCATAATCTAATTACAAGTAGGAGATTTTGACCAAGGTTACAAGTTAAAATGAAAACTTGCAATGACCTCTCATTTTTCCTACCTTGCACTTTTTAACTTGCAATGGCTTCCCAAAATCCTGATTATACCTTTCACTTGCAGCCAACTTCCAAAAACCCGAAATTCACTTGTGAGCCCATTTTTGCATCAATTTATCCCTTCCCTTGTCATTCTTGTTTGCACACATGATCTATCAAACCAAAAAATCAAGGCATGGACATTGTTTTATAACAATTTCATCTTGAATAAGGTGTTATGAGCTCTTCATCAGTGAACAAAAGAAGAAGAGATGTACAGCAGTAATTCATGGAGCAGCTCGAAGGTCAATAATCCTCATGAAACCATCTAGAGATAAAGTGAATTAAGCATTGAAAAAGAATGCAATAAAGAGAAGAACTTCCTTCCTAAATAAATGGTACTACTCCAAGCCTGTGATAAGGTTGAAGTTTGCCAAGGACACAAAGATCATTAAGAATGCAAATTCCCATTCCAAGTTCGAGATGTCTTCACCAATCCTAAATACTTCAAGTTCTAAAATCCTGAAACAGCATGAAGATCATCGCAGATGAAGGGTGATGTAGTTATATTCGTGTCTTGGACACTTAGAATAATTTCAATTATCTTTATGTATTTTGTTTTCGACAAACTACATGTAAAAACAAATTTTGTAATCGCAAGTGTTTCTTTCACTTGCATTTTTGTAAAATGTAATTACATGTAATCAAGTTATAAGTCAAATTACAATAGGACTTGTAATTTGGAATAAGTCAATTGCAAGTAGTTGGTGGTTGAGAGAATTTCTCAAGTTAGTTGGGATCCTCCCACCTTTTTCTCATGACCTCTCTCCTATAAATACTTGAGAGGGTCCTTTGTAAATATATATTTTTAGCAAGCAAGAAAACTCTGCAGAATTTTGTACTCATAAAGACTTTGAGCTTTATAGTTATAAGTTTATCGTTTTCAAATAATATCAAGGAGTTACAGATTTCAGAATTTGTGTTGAAATCCTACTTTGCTTCCATTGTGTTCTTTTGTCATTTTGGAGCATTACTTTGTGATCATTTGGAGATTGTAGAAGATTGCTAGGGAGAGCTTCAATCAAAATATTTTCAGACTTTGTGCTGTAAATGTTAAAGATTGAATTCATAATTTAGAAGTTAAGAAGAATTGCAAGTCTTTGTGCTCGTAATGATTCCCATTCATAGTAGTTAATAGATACATCATATTTGCAAACTTTGTGCTGTTTTATGTTGTATATTATCATTAGAAATATCTTTCAAAAGGGTAGATAGGATTGCAGATTTTCAAGACTTTGTGCTTGAAATTGCTTTCCCGTCCCGAAGGAAGTGACGGAAGTCTTTGAGCTTTCAGGAAACTTCATTTCCTTTCTACTGATTTTATTACAAACTAATGTAAGAGTTTATTTAAAAGTTAATCTTTCTTTTTTCTGTAAAGAGAAAAGAGTTTAATCTTTCCTGAAACAAGAGGAAAGATTATCATTCCACCCATATTTGTTTTTAGTTATTTAGATAGGGGGAGCCTTCCCTTAAATAGGAGAGTTTAACTCACACACTGTGTTGAAATCACCATTTTGTCAAACCTCCTAAGTTTACAAAATATTCAACCAACACTATTATCCATCCAAATCTTACACGAGTTGAAAGCGAGCAAATAGACATCATTAGTATCCTGATGAATTTCATATTTGAAAAAAAGGAAACCCCTGCTCAGTGGAGAAAAATAGCTACTATTCTTGGCGAAGAACAAAAAGTTGATCTTGCAGCCGTAAGACCAGTCTTACCACCTCCTTCCTAGGAATAGATAATCTTGTCTTACATGGTTTATACAAGGAGGAGAGGTGTTGTTATAGATCCATCCTTTCATGAAACAAAAGTTGGAGAAGCATCCAATGCAGATCCTGAGATTCAAGAAGAATTTGAAGAAAGATTTGAGATCTAGCCAAAAGCAATGGGAGATAACCACGATTATGTTGTCCATAACCATGCTAACAATAATCACAAACATCTTCCCCCATTACCTTGGGGTAACAACATTGGACCATTAGCTTTACAAGGACATCATGAGTTTCCTAAAGGGTCAAGGAAGCACTTTCCTCAATTTCACGGTGATGGAACTCAACAGTCGGATGAACATATTTATGCATTCACATCGGCTTGTGTCGTTTTGCATGTATCACATGAATACATTATTGTGTGTCTCTTCATAGAGACTCTTACGGGAAATGTTGTTGACTGGTTCAATCACCTAGAGTTAGGCATTATTACAAGCTAGGAAACTATGAGCGAGAAATTCTTGGCGAGATTCAAGCTCGTTGAAGACAGTCACTGGTTGTTTGCCCAACTCTCAAATTCAAAGATGGAACTCAATGAACCTATGAGGGAATTTGTGGCAATGTTTAATCACCTGGTCACACTTATTTCTCATACACTCAATCCATCACTAGAGATTTTGTTGAGCAGTTTCACAAATGCTCTTCCATCTGAAATAGCCCTTTTCTTAAGATCGGCTAATGAAACAAAATTGACAACCACACAAGAAAATGCCATCGAGATTGAAGATAACATGATCACTTTCGAGATGATGAAGATAGATTCTATCAGGCCTCTAGTTTAGATTTATGTAGATCCACTGCTACAGAAGGTAGCTAATGAGATGACTATTATCAAGAGATAGTTGCCTACTCAGGGGTAGTCGACACTACCACCACCACCATTTCAACCTCAACAACCCTACTAGCCAAAGAGAATAATTTTCAACATTTCAATAATTACAGGCCACAGTTGCCAACACCTCCATCAAGACAACTAGTTGAGGCTGATAAATTTATGGTATTTTGTATTTCCATGAGACCAACGAACGTACCGGTTCCACATGTCATGAAAATTTAAGAATGAATCAAATCATGGTATACACTGAAGTTGCACCTAGTTCAATTTTTGTACCTACACCAAGTTTGAATGTTGTCTTACCACAGACAAACAACTTTGATGGCAACTCTGCTATGAGATACTTTCATAGTGAACCCATTAATAAAGAAGAAGAAGATTTTTGTCAATACTCTCTTGTGGAAAATCATGATAATTTTTCAACACTTGTGTTTACACATGCTCAACATTTTAAGGCACAGAAAGAAGAAGAGAGATTGAAATCAAAGGAAAAGGGTAAAGTGGTGGCTTCAACTTCTAATCCTAATCCTTCACATGAGAATGCTAAAGAGTTGCTCAAGACCCATCTTTAGTAAATTTTGACATTGTAGACTCCATGATGAAGACAAAGGCACAAATTTCTCAGCTAGAGTATCTTCAGGACCATCCAGAATAGTTGGATCAAATTCTCAAGTTTGTAAAGAAAGAATTTTTCATTCAACCTACATTGCTTGAATCATTCATGCCAGTGGAAGAAAATCCTAAACCTTTCTATATATCTTTGTATATAGGAGGATTCAAATGGAGCAATTGCATCATAGATTCAAGAGCCTCAAACAACGTGATGCCTCTACAAGTAATGAATGCATTGGTACTTTCATGCACTAAGACACAGGACAAGTGTTATTTGCTTGAGTCTAAGTTGGTGTCATTGGTTGGTTAATTCAAAAATGCTCGAGTAAGGTTGGCAGCTTGTCCAGAGAAGAAGATAATGATGACCATCCTAGTAGCTGACATTCCAACTAGCTATGGGATGTTGCTAAGTAGAAGCTTCTGCAAAGATCTTGGAGAGATTCAACTGGATTGGTCATTCAAAAAATTTCCATTGAAGAAAGGTAGTTTCAAGCTGGAGCCAGAGGCCAAATCTCGATTTATGGTGGTGAAATCCCAGGATCCTCAAGCACAATTATTATATCAAGAAACAGGTCCTAGTAATTATGTTATGTTATCAAAAATTACTAAAGAAAGGAAAGACATTGTATGTTCTATAGACAAGTCAACAAGTTGTGGACTATGCAGTTTGATGGGAGTTGCTCGACAATAGGTTCAGGAGCAAGAGTTGTGATAATCTCTCCCAAAGGTCGTTTGTATCCATTTGTGTACTACTTGCAATTTGAATGCACAAATAATACGGCGGAATACGAGGCGCTTTTACTAAGTCTTGGGAATGAAAATGATATGGGTATCAAATTACTCAAAGTTGAAGGTGACACAGAGTTGATTGTGAAACAAATCAGAGATCAATTTCAAGTAAGAAAAGATCGCATTTGACATTATAGACAAAGGGTGTGGAATGCAATCAAATGGTTCAAAGCATTTGACATCAAATTCATTCCTCGTGTAGACAATAGCAGAGAAAATGCCCTTGCAGTATCAGCTACTCTTTTCATGCCACATTTTGATTTTCATCAGAATGCATTTGCTATTGAGCTCATATATAGGCCAGTTGTCCCCAACAACTACGACAACTGGCAAGTTTTCGATGACGATGAACATATTGAAGATTTTCTTGGCATGGAAGATAGTTTTAAAGGATTATTCTTTGAAGGCAGTTTTTCTCCTTTTAGGGAATCAATAATAGAGAATTTTGAAGAGATAGATTCAGGTATTATCCAGTTAAAAGAAAATTAGATTCCCAATGGTTTAGTTTCCTTCGAGAATATATTTGATAGGCATGATAGATATGTCCAAGATCAAAGGAAATTAGGTCATAAGACCTCTGTTGGACATTATCAAGCAAAAATTGGTACTAAAGACAAGCCTCGACTTGTTAATTTGGGAAAGTGTTGTACTGCAGAAGAGAGTGAGAGGTTCATCTCTTTGTTCAAGCAATATTGAGATGTTTTCACTTGGTCATACGAAGACCTAAAGGTCTTCACACCCAAAGAATTGTCTCATACAATTCCTCTTAAACTTGGTACCAAGCCATTCAGGAAAAAGCAATGACACTATAATCCACGATTCAAGATACAATCTATGCAGAGATTTAGAAGATGGTGGATGCAAAGATCATTTTTCTGATTCATCATTCCACTTGGGTGTCAAACATAGTTCCTGTGTGTAAAAATAATGGAGAAATCTGAATTTGTGTGGATTTCAGGAACTTAAACCAATCGTCCCTCAAGGATAATTATCCATTGCCAATCATGGAATATACCTTGCAGACAGTCACGGGTTCATAAATATTGTCATTACTTGACAGTTTTTTGGGTACAATCAAATTGCAGTGATAGAAGAAGATCAATTCAACACAACATTCACTACCCCATGGGGTACGTATTCCTATGAAAGGATGCCTTTTGGCCTTATCAATGTCGGTGCTACATTTCAGAGAGCCATGGATTTGGCATTTGGGGATTTGAAGAACAAAATAATTATCGTCTACCTTGACGACCTCACCACTTTCTCAAAGAAGCGAGGAGATCATTTTTCACACTTAGTGAAAGTGTTTGAAAGATGCAAGTATCATAAGATTTCCTTAAATCCTAAGAAGTCCATTTTTGTGGTGATGAAGGGAAACTTGCTCAGCCACATTGTCTCCTAGGAAGGAACTCGAATTGACCCTAGTAGGGTTGATTCCATCATAAATTTGTCTCTTCCAACAAGCAAAACTAGGGTACACTCCTTTGGTAAAGTGAATTTCATATGAAGGTTTGTGTCAGACTTCTCAGAGCTAACAAAAAATATATCTACTATGATGAAGAAAATTTATGCCTTCAAATGGATAGAAGAAGGTAAGAAGGCATTCATCAAGATAAAAGAAGACATCAGCCAAGCACCAGTGCTGGTCCATCCTAAATTTGATAAGGATTTTATCCTTTATTGTTACGCATCAGAACACACTATATCTTCCATATTGACACAAAAATTGAATGAAGAAACTAAGTCTCTAATTGCTCTTATGAGCAGCAGTTTCAAGGACAATGAGTTTCAATATTCTTAGATTGAGAAGAATGCATATGCAGATGTTAGAGTTGTGAAGAATTTCATATTTAATATCTTGAACTCCCACACAATAGTAAATGTCACTGATCCAGCGGTTAAAAGTGTGTTAACTCAACAGGAGATGGGCACAAAGAGAGGTAATTGGATTGCAAAATTTCAAGAGTATGATTTGGAGATCAAGCCAACCAAACTCGTTCACGGGAGAGGTCTTTGTCAATTGATAGCAGAGGATGGTGATTAAAAGAACCAGGCCAGTGGTGAACTCGAACTTGAAATTAAAGAGGATCTTCCCATGGTCCTATTGGTTGATTCTACAAATGAATGGTATGCTGAGATATGGTACTTTTTGACTTATGGTGAATTTCCAAATCACATGGACAAACAACATAAGAGAACATTAAAGTTGAAAGCACAAAGTTATGTGCTTATGAATAACATTCTATCCAAGAAAGCGCTTGATGGAACATTTTTATTATGCGTCAACAAGGACCAACAATGGCGTTTGTTGGAAGAATTTCATAGTGAGGCATGCAGTGGCCACTTTTCATCAAGGGTTACAACATTTAAAATCCTGCGAGCATAGTTTTTTTGGCTAACTATGTTTCACAATGCATATGATTGGGTGCACAGATGTCAAATGTGTTAGCAGTTTGTTGGAAAACTTAAGTTGGCAGCCATTCCACTGAGGCCAATCGTCATCAATGCTCCATTTCAACAATGGGGATTAGATTTTGTAGGTCATATCAATCCATGTTCCAGTAAAGGGCATATTTATGTCCATACAACTATATATTATTTCATGAAGTGGGTTGAGGCTATTCCAACCAAGCGGGCTACCTCGGAAGTTGTGTGCGACTTTTTCAAGGAGAATATTATTTTGCGCTTTGGGGTACCACACAAAAATGTGACGGATAATGCAACAAGTTTCTCATATGAGGAAATAATGGATTTTTTTTTATCATGACATCACTTTGTCACACTCGTCAAATTATTACCCTCAGGGTAATGGACAAGGTGAGTCATCAAACAAGAACATCGTCACAGTCATATGCAAGTTAGTTGACTCCAATCAATGAACTTGGCACAAAAGACTTTATGATGCTCTCTGGGATGAAAAAATTACTCCCAAGAGATTCATTGGTACTTCACCCTTTATTATCATGTATGGTACGGAGGCTATACTACCTATTACACTAGAGTTGTTTGCTTTCTAGTTGGCATCTGCAATGGAAGATGGTGAGTTCAAAGATCCAATTGAGAAGTGCATTGTTGGATGTTGTGGTTGTGTTGCTGATATGTGGTTGTCATTGATGTCAACACTATTAGAATTTGATGTATTGAAGTTTGTATATGTCGAGGATATTGAGAAAATTGTAAAAGAAATTATTACAAGTTCCCAGTAGAACTGTGAAGGTCATGAAGGTGTCTTGTTCTGTACGTTGAAGATCAACTACTATGGACTAAAGGGTTTATTGTTGAGGGTATCTAGTCCATCCACTAGAAGTTTCAGAGGTCCGTGTGAAGATTTGCTTGAGTTATGAAGATCTATGTTCTGACAGTATTTTTGTGGGTTATGTTAGTGTTCTTGATTAAAGTTGGTATAATTTTGGTAATTCTAGTTGTTGCGGATGTTTTTTTGTTGTTTCTTGGTACTCGTGGATGTTTCTAGATCATGCTCTATCTGTGCTGCATGTCCGCATTGATTGGTGTGCTCATGGTTGAAGATTTTTCTCGATATGTTCAGATTTTCATGTTCTTGGCTGACATGATGGTTGTGGCATGTTGAGGATCCTTAAAGATTTAATTTTGAATGTTTGGCACACTCGAGGATATTGTTTTGGGTCACATCATGGTATTGGCCAACGGTGTTTGATCCACATTGAAAATATGTTTTATATTTTTGGTCGACTAAGTTGTTGATGTAATTCCATGTTGTTGATATATAAGAGCAATTGTTTGAGTGAAGTTAGTGTGTGCATAGAAGCGAATGTGTGCCATAGAAAGTGCAGATGTGCGAATAGTGTCCAAATCATTTGATTGCAGAGCAGAGTGAGAAGAAGTTTGAGCAAAGTGTGAAGAAGGTTTCATGTGCTTAACTGGAACTATAATTAGGCTTTTGAAGAAGTTATTTTCTTAGTTCACAATCCAGATGGTTTTAATCGAAATCTTTCTTGGGCAGTGAGCCCTCTTGTATTTGAGCAGTGCTCTAGGCAGTGTGCCTAAATGCATGTGCATTCCCATTATTTTTCATTATACTTTTAACAGGGTATAATATTGTGGACTAACATCCACTGTGGTTTTTCCCATAACAGGGTTTCCATGTAAAAAACTTGTTCTATGTGTTTCTGATGTGTTGATTGTTTATGGTTTATTGTTCATTCATCAGATTTGAGATTAAGTTAAGTAAAGTTTGAATATTCTGTGACAATTGATTCACCCCCCCTCTTAGTTGTTTTTCCTTATTTTTCCAACACGCCTCTTGTACCTAATGAAGTTGAAAGAAGAAAGGGTGGAGGTTGTTGATAGAATTACTCAGCATCAAGAACGGGTGAAGAAAATTTTTGATAAGAAGGCTCATCAACAAGACTTCGAGAACGAAGATGAAGTCCTCTATGGGACAAGAGACATGAGCTCAAGGGAATGCATGGAAATTTTGATTCCTTGTGGCTAGGTTCGTTCAAGATCCACAAGTTTGCAAGGAAGAATTCCTACATTCTCTCGCACTTGGATGGAAGGCACTTCCTGTTGACATACAATGGGAAATATCTAAAGCACTTCATTCCTTCAGGGATGGAGTGATTTTCCTTTCAGTCTTTTTCTATTTTCGTGATGTGTTTTCCCTTTCCATAATGTTTGCATTATGTCATGATGTGTTTCCCTGTTCTGTAAAGTTTTCATCGTGTTCTAGGAAATTAGGCAGTCTTGTTTTAGGTGATTTTAGGGAAGTTCCAACCAATAGGTGTTAGGAAATGATCTTGACTCTATTTCCCAACTAATAAGACATTGGTCTACGCTTAAAAATCCAGAGGTTCTTGGTTCTCCTATGTCATAAGTATCCAACATGGTCCCCAAATAGAGCCAATTATAATACTCAAAATTTAAAAAATTGCTTGATTAAGGAATTTTGGTAAAATGGTCAAAGTCTTGTAAAAATTGTCGTCAAAACTCAAATTTAAAAAAAAAAAACTATTTTTAGAAATTTCTAAAAATAGACTTGATTTAGGGTTTTTTGGGTTTGTTGTCAAATGGATGCTAATTTTTTTTCTAAAAATAGAATCTTTGATTGGAGGGCTCAAACTGATTTTGATTGGTTAAAAATACTTCCCAATCAGGCTAGTCTAGTTAGAATTGTCAAAAGATCATTAGTTCTCTAGTGGGTCTATTTTGTTTTTTTAGAAGGTAAATCAGGGCCTTTGAGGTCATCAATGGAGGAAGTTCAACTGCTAGGTGTCATATTTGAAGTCTCAAATGTTGCACAAATGACTTGAAACAATGAAAGATGCATGAGAAATGGTGAAAGGAAGGAAATCTAAAAATAGCAAAATCTGTAAAAAATATTCTAACACTGGGAATCCTAGGCACCTTTTTTCAAGGAGGGCGCTTGGTTTTCAATGCCTTAGTCAATTTTCAACTTTCGATGATGGTCAACGCAGTCAGCAAAGGTGGTCAACGTAGTTGGCAAAGGTGGTGAATGGAAAACAAGGAAAGTTGAAAACCTCAAAAAATAAACTATCTGGAGAAAAAAGGTGCCTTATTTCAAGGAAGGCACCTAGGGTTTCATGCCTTAGAAAATTTTACTCACTTTTCATAAAGCATGCAATCTCCTCCGCAACCTAGTTCCAGTTGTGCAAAAAATAGTCAAAAGCAGTTTTTAGGGTTTGAAAAGCTAGAGGTCATCTCATATATGTTTAGGCTCTTCAACAAATCCATCATCCAGTTTAGAGGATCTGTCAGATGCCAGGAATTGCAGATCAAATAGAGGCGTTTCACACAAAATGGAAAAAGTCGAAGAGAAAATTGAAAATCCTCAAAATAAAACTGTCTGGAGATGTTGGGCACCTTTTTTCAAGGAGGGCACCCAAGTCTTCAACACTTAGAATTTTTTTTTTTTTTGGAAAACATTAAAACTTCTTCGTCGGCTCAGTTCCGACTTTCAAAAGATTAGTCATATGCAGTGACAGAGGCTAGCAAAGGGTACCATTCAACTCAAATATGATCAGACTTTCCAAATTGACTGACTTTCAAACTTTGTTATTCACCAACTACCCGAAAACAAAGATCAAACAAGGGTTGACGGCTTCACGTGAAACGGAAAAAGCAAATTTTGAAAATCTTGGAAAAATGGTTAACTCTAGAGATGTTAGGTGCCTTTTTTCAAGGAGGGCAGCCAAATGTTTATGCCTTAGAAATTTTTTTACCCCCACCATGTTTTCTTCCATTCCTCCTTCGTCAGTAGTTTTCGAGGTGTACAATCATGATCAAACGTCGTCAAATGTCAATACGAAGCTGGGGATCACTTTAACAGTGGTCAAAGATGAGATTACCATGGTCAAACATAGATTATTAGTTGACAGTGCCAATTTGATGGATCATCAAAGTCAGAAGTAGGCTCTGGCGGAAACACGAAAAGCAATTGAAAATCACAAAAAAAATTCTTTGGCAAAGCCAGGCACCTTATTTCAAGGAGGGCACCCATCTCTCCATGCCTTAGCTGTTTTTCAATTTTTGTCATGCATTTTTTAGAAACGTCCTCATACACATGTACTTTTTTCAACTATAAAAGAGGAATTCACTATTTTATGCAAACGAAGTCATATTTTTTATGCAAATGATGTCATATATTTTTGCATGCAGACTCCAAAATAATAGGGTTTTGCATGAAAGTGCTTTTTCTCCAAAATTTAAGAAAGATTTGAGCATTCATTCTTCACAATTTGTAGGTTAGCTTTCAGAGGAAGAGACATAAAAATTTCTTCTCATCAAGATTTGGAGGCTTAAATGAAGTAATTTTTCAATGTTCTTTGTGGATTTGAGATTGGGAAGCATAGAGGCACGCTTTTGTGTGGTCTATTTTTCTAGGGCATCGCATTTAAGAAACAGGAGGTCAAAATTTTCAATTTTCATCGATTTGGGTCTACTTATTTTTCATTCCTCTTGAAGATTGGAAAATTTCAAAGATTTGCATGTCGGCCCCTATTTTTTAAGAAATCATCAATGTTCGGGAAATCCTTAGTTTTTTCAAAATCTAACAATCTAGGTCTCTTTAGAATGAAATTGTCTACAAAACCCAAACCTTTTTTTTTTTGCCCTACTTTTTAGGAAATCTTTCATGATCTTGCTTTTTTGGGAAAAACTCAGATTTTTCAAAATCTGACAAACTGGGTCACTTTAGAATAAGATTGTCTACAAAACCCAAACCTCAGCTTTTTTACAAAAATCTTCCCTTTTCTAAACAAAAGTCAGCGATCTATTTTTAGCTCTTGTGAAAGAATTTTCCAAACATAGGCGTGTTTACAATCAAAAGTCAAGTTTTTCGACATGCGGTACTCTCCAATAGAAATCAAGACCAAATCAGTGATGCTCCATGATTTCCTAAGAAAATTTGAAACCAACTTGCATCATGTGCTACCAGTGTTTTATTTGTGTGCTTTGCAAGGTGCAGGAAACATTACAGTCAAGAATCTTGATAATTCTAGGTTGCTTGTAGCAACTTCTATCCATATCTTAGTGCAGAGCCTTGAATTCATAATTGCTTGTGTCAAGCATTATAATCCAACTTCACGAGAAATCATATCAACAAATGGGCATATTATTTGCAACCTCAAGTCGAAAGATATTGAGAAATGTTTTTCCATACCATCATGGACAGAAAACTTCATTGTATCTATTGAAGAATGTGAAAAGTTGTGGTATGCACAAAAGGACAAGTGTCACAAGAATGGCTCAAAAGCGATTGAAAAGGATGCATAATACTTTACCAAGGAATATTGGGCATGGTGAGTTCAAGGATGAATTTGTAGTCATGATTACTTTTCTCAACCAAGTTACAGGTCAAGTAGAGGCCAATAAATTTCAGCCTTGGATGTTTTACATCATTTCCCAAATTCTTGACAGAACAGAACACTATGATTGGCTAGCATTAATCAGTGATTGTCTCCACCGTCATATGATAGAGTTCTTCAAGGCCCATGAATTCCACATGATATCCTACCTCATATATCTAATGGCCTTTCAAGGAAATTTTAGAGGTTTGAATGTCGTTGGAACTTTGGGTGTTGAGCATGTGTATGATCATTAGCCACAATTAGAGTTTTTGGAATTTGAGCAGTGTTATAAGCAGGTGAATGATCTATTCCCGATGCATACGGTGCGAGATCTTGATAATGAGTTGCATATACAGATTTCAGCAAATGCCAGGTTGGCGATGGCAGAGTAGGCCGATTGGTTTATCCAATTTCCCACATTCTCCTACATACGAGTATATGGCTTTTCATGTGATCCAGTCATGCTACCTAGATATCCAATGGATGAGGTCATGTTCATGGAATTTCTAAGGCAAGGACACGAAGTGCACACATTTTTGCATAACAGATGCAAGCCTACATTGAGTTTCTAGTTTGAGATGAGCATATATAGATGCAGATCAACAGTTGATGCTAAGTTGATGAGTGATGAAATGTCAAGGTTTGGTCTCAATTTTTTCAAGGAGAGATGTTCATATGATCCTCATGGTGTCTTTGCAACCTGTCTTGATCAAAATCATTCGCATGTGTCTACAATTGAAGATTTTTGGACTAATTATGGAGATGAGTTTGAAGTGCGCAAAATGTAATTATAGCAAACGTACCCTTTAGCAGATGGTTGATTTATTATCAAAAGATGTGGAAGATCTTTCAGATGATGATGGGGAATTCCTACTTCCCATCTATGCCTGAGATTAGGTCAAACAACAACCACTTTCACAAGTTGATTGGTTCGCCAAAGAGGGTACCTTAATTGAGGAAAGAATGAGTTGAGTTATCAAGAACAATAGGATATTCCTGAACAGTAAGAAGACACGAAAGCTAGCTATTCCAGTTGCAGAGCCACTAATAGTTCAGTCATCTCTACCTTCTTCTAAATCAAAACTGAGAGTCAAAGCTATGAGAAATCCTTTAGAAGATACAAAGATTAGCAAAATGATGAAGAGCTTAAAGGAAAAGGTGAATCAACAGGAACAATTAGCAGATGTACTAGAAGTTGAAGGAGAGCCTCCATCTCTTGTTCTTCCTCATCGCCAAGGCCTTCTCCTATTCATATAGATTCAGAAGGTGATTCACCAATTCACAACATCTCAACACCTATTAATCCATCAGGAGTTGTTGGAGCTGAAACCGATCCTACCAGAGAAGTTAGTAGAGACTCCTCGTCTTGGCTTGAGAACTTGTTGGGCAGGAAGAGGAGTAAGACTTCTTATCAGTTGAACTTTGCAAAGCTTGATAGCGTCTACCAAGACACACCAAGGTTGAAATTGATGAATTCAAGGTTGTTGAAACCAATCTCGGTAGAAGCACCCAGGATACTGATGTGAATCTCTTCGAGGTTGCATCTAATAATTTGAAGGAACGAGTGCTCAAGGATGGAGAAGATAAGGCAGCTCTCAAGGTTGAGATCTGACAACTATGGTAGTATGTTTCCAATCTCCTTCATGGTACTTCACAAGCTACTTTGTTGCTTCCACAGATTCTAGAGTCGCATGTAGATCAACATCAACTGAGTCAGTTGGTCATATACGAAAAACATATGAGAGATTGGATAGAAGAATTTGTCACTAAGGGCACATTTATACTTGTAGAGATGTACCAATTGAGGTATAACGCTCATGATCTTCGCTCAAGGATACAGGAGTTTGAGTAGAATATAGTGAAAAGGAAACCAAAATATGAGATCATTATTTTTGACTTGAGGATGACTTATGATTTAATCATTACAAAATTACACAAGAAGAAACTTTTTGCTTGGAGATAACATCACCTCTTCAAAGTAAAAACCTATGAAGCTATATCTGTAGAATTGGTTGGATATAGATAGAAGGTTATTAATACTCTCAAGTTGGTAATCACGTTTGTGTCACAGATCCCTTGTCAATATTGACATGAATATGGCACTTACTTGGATCTTGGTGAAGTGCAAATAGAGTTTCAAAACCTTGTCAATGATAGTTTTAATGGTGATCATCTTGCTTGCAAGATGAATCATGTTGCCGCAATGTTGGCAAAATTTGATAAAGCAGTTGAAGAGAGAGAGGAGAATTTCTAAGTTTGATCGCAAAGGGTGAGGAGATGCTGGAAAAGCAGTATGTTGTTCTAGTTAGTATCAGTGGTCCTTATGAAAAGGCAATTAACGGCTTTTTGGAGGATATGATTTCCCAAGTTATCAATGAGTGAGCCACCAGTTGAAGCATGCAAAGATTTCCAAGAATAGAACTCAAGTAAAGGCAACAGTTAACTTGATGCCTTTTCCAAGTTAAATTGGTTGTTCTCATTCATGCTTATCTATTCTTTGGAAAAATAAAATGTATAGTTGGAGCTTTTCTTGTTGTTAAATCAATTAACTAATGTTAGTAGTTACTTATTTGTTTATTTATCTTTTGTTTAGCTTTAGAAATAAAAGTTTGCATGTTGGCAAGACTAGTTGTTAAAAACAAGGAGATTTTAGGGTTCCCTACTTCTTGTTTGTGTATAAATAAGGGTAGCCTTGCCCATTTATTTTTAACCGTTGTGATAAAAAATTGTTGAGCCTATTTTTCTTGCAACGTTGTTATTCAAAATATGTTCACTTTTGTTTCAAGTGTAATCTAGTTTGATCACATATTGTAAGCCTACTTTGCTATAATTTTGTTGTCCCAAAAGTGTATTTTCTATTATAAAATTAAGGAAGGAAATCTCATGCCTATCTTGCTCTGATCTACTATCTCAATCTATTTAGTCCTTTGTCTTATGTCTTTCTTTTGTAATCTTTATTTCATCTTACATATAATAAGTACAATGAGTCTTCGAGTGTGTTCTGGAAGTGATTTTATTTAAGCTTTTGTGTCAAATCAATCATTCCTTATTTATTTCTAATTCTCAAGCACTGAATTTACTTGAGTTATTAGAATTGTTATTATAATAGGCTTATTTGTAGTTTGAAGTTACAAAACCAAAGAAAACCTCAGCTGCAATGCAAAGTGTTTTATAACCTTGTGCTCTCAACTAAGAAATAAAAAGATTGGCAGTAGTTTAGTATTTTTTTAAGCATAATCAACGAATAGGGAGCTCCCCTACTAATTTGAAGAGTAGTCTAACTGTGCATAGTTGTTTTTTTCTAATCCGCATTCCACAAGTACGAATTGAAACACCAACATTATTATTACTACTTGTCCATGATAACTAAAATTCAAGGTTTTTAGTAAAAAAATAAATAAAAAATACATGAGAATATAGGTGACTTTGGGAGGATGGAAAGTTGCAAGAGCTTGGTAGGAAGGGAAAACAATTTTTTGAATTTTTTTTAGCATAAAAGAAATGATGTCGAAGAGTAGAAAAAACAAGGATGATGGTGTAGATCACCAAGGGTGGAAGGAAAGACTTGTTAGGATAGGTGACGTTAAAATTGCTTTCCTAAGTCATTTCATGTGTCTCCACGTTCCTTGGAAAGTGTTTTCGGGGACATGAGAGACAAACTTTATTATTTATTTACCCATGAGAAATTTTAATTGCATTCATGGAGGTGGACACTTGTCGATGACGATTACAAGGTATAATGGAGGAATATTCCATCTTGAAATCCATTTGGGAGTGGGGTCAACTTGACTTGCATATGGTTGCATGTTGGCATTTGTCATTTGCATGCCATTCAAAGTTGGGCACCCAAGTTTGCATGTAATTGTATGTGTTGTTTGTGGATCTATTGGAGCAGTCAAAAATTTATGGGGTACCTAGGATTGACTATTTTTCATTGGTTCTAGGATAGTGGTGTAGGGGCACCCACAGGTCATTTTATGCCTCCAAGGCGTCAAAAGTTGATATTTTGTTTTTCTTTGATGTTATTCATGTAATAAGGTATTATTGGTCCATTTCATGTGTGTTGGAGTCATTTTTAGTTATTATGGAGTCTCTAGGTGCAAGGTTAAGTAAAAATGCAATTGTTAACATTGTCAAGCAATGTTGCAACTTTTTGCAAACAAAAGTGTAATTGAGGATTTGTTAAGCCAAATAACCAAAATATGGTTGGAGGCAGTTGAAATATGTTGGTACATGCATAAAATGTCTTGTAATCTCGAATCCCAAGGTGGGGAAGGATGGGAAAAATATTGGAATAAAAATTGGAATCAATTTGGAGCAAATTTTCTGTGTTTTTCCTGTAACAGTCATGTTCTTTCATGTGGTATGGATTCCTATTGCACTGTACGAATGAAAGGATGATTGTACTATGTAGAGGGCACTCTTACCTTTCATTTTATTTTGGTTTGGTTAAAAAAAAAATATTTGCAAAAGTTGTAAGCATTTTGGTGAAAATCGTTCTCAACCCACCTAGGGTTCAAACTTACAAAAAATTGCCATAACTCGAGTTTCCTCCATGGGAAAATGCTACAAATTGGTAGGAAATTCTTTCTCGGTGCCTTCTATCACCCTAGAAGATTTGGGCTCATTATTTTCATGTGGGAGAAAGACCTCTTCACTAGAAATTTCTTATTTTTCAAGGAAACAGTCCCCAAAAGACCCTAGGTTCATTGTTGTTTTGATTAATCTATACATTGATTGTTAAGGAAAGGTTTAGGAATCATTATGACATGATTTTAGAAGTTTATAAAAGCCTGAGAATCCACATTACAAGTTGTTTCCTTTGTTTGGTGTCATTCCCTTGCATATACCTAGTGTTATCAAGCCTAACCGCCTAATTAGGCCTAATCAAAAGGAGGATAGTCAAATTTTGAGGAATTTTGTACAAATAACCCTACCCTGATTTTGAGATATGTTTAATAATGGCCAAATGGGTGTCTGAAAGAAGTATTATTTCTTGGAGATCAGTCTTAGTTGGAAATTTATGTCCAAAATTCCTTTTTGAAAGGTTACAAGGAAGAACAGGGGTTTGTGAAGCAAAACCCATCATTTGAAGTTTGAGGGATTAAAGAGTGATTATTTGTGAATGATAATAGATTGATTACCCCTTCTCTGCATCATATAGGAACCCATGTGAACATAAATTATTTTTATTATGTTTATTGGTTATCCACTAAGAGGTGTGGTTTTTCCAAATGGTTTTAGCTTGTTGTTTCAAGGTACCACAATGGTTTTCCCTCTCACAAATCTCTATATATTGAATCATTGGGATAGTAGTTTCATATGATTAAGTTACAGGTATCTAGGTATTGTCAGATTGCTTAGAGAATTGAAGTGAAGAGTATTGTTTTATACTTCTCTTTGACCATTAATAATATTCTTGCCCTCTTTCTGGTGTGGAGTATTTCTCTTGTAATAATAGATGGAAAGAATTTATTGTTGTTAGCCCAAATTTTCTAACCCTAAAAAACTTTGTGCTTAATTGTATTTGGAGCGAAATGTTAAGGACTTCTTGTCATGTCAATGTCAATTATGGTATCTCTCCCTTTCAAAGTGGTGAAGTCTTTAAGTGTTGTTTTGGCTTAGTTCATTAATGATATATGCAATTTGTTCATCATGAAGGTTATAAAGCTATGGATCTTGAAGGAGGCTTCAACACAAACAAAGAGAAGAAAGGGTGAAATTCAAAGACTATGATGGGAACTACTAGGTACAAGGAAGAAGGATGAAAGCTAAGGCAATCTTCATTGACACATTGAGATAAAACCGCATATGAGGATTCTCTTTCAAGCATAAAGTTGTCACTTTGGAAGGTTCAATATTCAAGATAAATAATTTTAATGAATTCCAAAGATCAAACTTTCTATTTCAAAAAATAAGAACTACTTTTTTCTTTTTTTTGTTGTCCTAGATTGAGAAGATAAGAAAAAATCACAACTTTGTACTTTTAGAGAAACTTTTTTTTTTCCTTTTTTTTCTAGTGTTAGGCACACATCACTTGGCATCAAGCATATTAGATATGGCAATCATGTGCTCACTGAACTGCCTAACATTCTCCAGACATTTTTTAGGCACTATGAACAAGTTTTCACAACCCAAGACTACACACCAAAGCGTACCAATGCCCCTCAGGATTGTCTTGCAGGTGTGTCAAATAGGCTTTCTTCTACCCAAAAAGCCTTATGTGAGCAATTACTCATGATCGAAGAGCTTGGGGAAGCTTTGAGCACTATGGTTGATGACAAAGCTCCAAGAATTGATGGATTCCCTTATGAGTTTTACAAATCCCTTTGGTATTGTGTTAGAGAAGATTTGCATAAAGTCTATTTAGAAGCTTCTCATTCTAATTCCTTAGGTCATCTCATTAACAAAGGAAACATAAAATTCATACCTAAAATCGGTGATCCCGAGGATATTTGTAACTGGAGACCCATTATACTCCTCAATCCTTGCTTTAAATATTTTCCACCTTCTGCAAATTGTTTTCCCTAAGCAGACTAATTTCATTAAGCCCAGATTTATTCTTGATAACATAATTGTTGTTTGGGAAGGTATGGAGTTAGCCAAATGCTCTAATCAAAATGTGTGAGATTCACTAACTAGCCTACCCAAGAATCTAATGACTGAAGAAAAGCAAAACCAGAAATACAAGAAGGAATAAACTGTGTTCCTCTCAAGAATGCAAAGCTATATTCAGCTTGAGAAATGAGATTACAAAGGAAATGTCTTGGTTATATAGGCCAAGGGGAGAGATAGATGCAACCATATTATGACAAGTGTTGTCATCCTATGAGGTGTGACAACTCGTGTCATTAAAGGCTCAACCACCTTATCCTTATGTAAAGTTAAACTAGTATGAAGAGGACTTTTGTGGAGAACTAGCTAAGAAATGAACTAGTTAGATAAAGTACCCTTTTTACACTAACACTCCCCTTAAGTGCAACTTAGGGAGAAGTATGTAATGTAAAGATGAAAATATGGGTCTCGGCTACTAGGCTTGATGAGGTACCCATGTACATAATAAATTCTCAATGATAAAAGAAGGAGAAAACCTAATGGGAAAAGCTCCCTCTCATGAGAGGTGGAATGAAGTAGGTCTAAGTGACCCCCCATAAGAGATTTCCCTCACCCCCAAGAGAGACTGAAGATGAACATACTTTCTCTCAGTGAAGGGTTTGGTGAATATATCTGCAACCTAATCTACTATAGGACAGTAGCACAAATCAATGACTTGCTCCTGAATTAGCTCTTGGAGAAAATGCATATGGATCTCGATGTGTTTGGTTCATTGATGATGGATCAGGTTCTTCGAGATTTGGATGGCACTTTGGTTGTCACAATAGATGATTAATGGCTTTTGAAAGATAATACCAAGTTTAGTGAGGATATTATGAATCCAAAGAGCCTCAGTGATAGCATTGATAGCCCCCCAATACTCAACCTCAGTTGAAGAAAGAGCAATGGCATGCTACTTCTTACTCTGCCAACAAATGGGACTAGAACCATAGTGAAAACTATAGCCAGAGGTGGACTTGTGATCATCAATATCACTAGTCCAATCAGAATCCGTGTATCCTAGTAAGTCTAAACTTGTGCCTGCTACATAGCAAATCCCATACCGATGGGTGCCTTGGATGTAGTGCAAGATGCATTTGGCAGCTTTTTAATGAAGCTCATGTGGTTTCGTCATGAAGCGTGAAACAATTCCAACTGAAAAGGAAATGTCGGGGTGAGTATGAGTCGAGTAGATGAGGCTACCAACAAGTTGATGATACAAAGTAGCATCAATAGGCGTGGAACATTTTTCCTCATCCAGAAAAAAATGGAGTCAGTGTGGGCTTACAATCAGCCATATGAAAACAAGACAAAAGATCAAGAGCATACTTGGGTTGTGCAAGAGAGATCCTAGAAGAGGTCTGGGTGATCTCAATCACGAGAAAGTAGTGCAAGAGACCCAAGTCCGTCATGGAAAATATGTCATGCAAAGCATTCTTCACAATTGTGATGATGGATGAAGTGATCCTAGTGACAATCAAGTCAACATAGAGAGCCAAGAAGAGAAAAGCATCCTCCTACCTCAAGATGTAGACATTCAGATTTGAGTGGGCATCTAGAGAACCCTATGGAGAGAAGGAAGGAGTCCATTTTGGCATAACAAGCTCGTGGAGCTTGTTTGAGGCCATAGAGGTACTTCCTTAGTTTACAAACCAATGAAGAATCTTGAATGAATCCTTGTGGTTGCTCCATATAAAGTTCATGTAGATCTTTGTGAAGAAATGAACTCTTCACATCCATTTGATGCACAACCCAACCATAAGCTGTAGAAATAGAAAGTAGCAAGCAAATGGAGTTCATTTTAGCAACAAGGGCAAAGGTCTCAGTGTATTCAATACCTAGTATTTGAGAGAAACCTTTGGCCACAAGTTGTGCTTTATATTTGTCAACTGAGCCATCTATTGCAAATTTGGTTTGATAGATCCACTTACACTAAACCAGTTTTCTTCCCTTAGGAAGTGGAACAAGATCCCATGTTTCATTTCGTATTAAAAAGTTGTGCTCTTCCTCCATTGCAAAATCCCACTCAGTAATACTAGAAGCTTCACGAAATGATTGTGGATCTAAAGCTATGGCAATGTAAGAATGTGGAATGTCGTGATGTTGTGATTGATTCCTCCTTGTATTTGAAGGATCCCCAACTAGAGTTCCTACAAACTCAAGTGTTTTGCAAGCCCAATGAGGAATGTTAGGGGATGGAGAAGGAGATTCTGAACTCTTTGAAGAGGAGGATGAAATATCATGATCAACTTGATGACAAGAGGAAGCTTTAGGAAAATTATCGATGTCAGAATCCTCAAAATCCACTGTGGAGGAAGGAAGAGTAGAGGAAGAGCTAGAAGAGCTTTCCTCAAAATGCACACTACGCTCAATGAAGAGCTCATGTGTTGTAGGATCCATTAGCCGATATACTTTGACAGCATCAAGGTAACCAACAAAGATGCAAGGCTGAATCTGAGGTTCCAAGGCTTTACACTTCTCTGAAGGAATATGTGCCCATGTTGGGGAGCCAAAAACTCTTAAGTGCCCCACAACAGGTTTCCTACCACACCAAGCTTTGAAGGGAGTGATGCCCTTTAATGCCTTATGTGGAACTTTGTTTTGGATGTGAGTAGCACAATTGATAGCTTCCACCGAATATGCAGGTGCAAGGGAGCGAGTGTGGATCATGCAGCCATCCATCTCTTTTAGGGACCTATTTTTCCTCTTAGCTACACCATTTTGTTATGGTGTGTAGGCAATAGTATGTTGAAGATCAATCCCTTCAAGAGTACATAGTTGCTCAAATCGATGGTTCACATATTCTCTGTCATTATTAGTGCGAAGAATTTTGACACACTTTCCAGATTGCTTCTCAGCATGAGCCTTAAAACCTTGAAATCTATCAAAGACTTCTCCTTTGTTTCAAAGAAAGTAGCCACATGTGTATCTAGAATAGTCATCAATGAAGGTGAGCAAATAATGAGCCTTACTGAAAGATAATGATGGAAAAGGACCCACCAAGTCACTATGAACCAATTCAAGGACTTTTGAAGCCCTCCAAGCCTTCCCTTTTTCGAACTTGTCCTCAGGATGTTTTCCCAAGGCACATCCTGAACATACACCATCAGAAAAAATTAATTTAAGGAAGACCTGTGACCATATTTTGTTTGTTGAGTTGTTGAAGATAGCGGTAGTTGAGATGGCCAAACCTCTCATGTGATAGTTTGCACACAGAATTTGAATGGGTGAGCAATGCGGTGGAATGTGAATCGGGTACAAAATGAGAGAAAGCATACAAGTGAGACTCATTAATGGCCTTACCAATGGAAAGGAGTGCATTGTCTTCAAGGTTCTTGATGCTAACAAAATCTGGAGTGAATTCAACTTTTCTACCATTCTGAGTGATTTGGTAGACGGGGAGAAGGTTGGCTAATAGATTAGGCACACAGAGGACATCCTCAAGTGTACCATTGTCAGTATCAATTGAACCCTTCCCAATTACATTCACTGGAGAATCATCCCCGATGAGAATGTAGGGTACAGAACAAGACTCCAACAAAGAAAATTATTCTTTAATAGAACCCATGTGATGTGATGTACCCGAGTCAAGAATCCACTCTTTTGAAGAATCAGTGATAGCAACAAGTGCATGTGCTTTCCCTTTACCTGATTTTGAAGGAGTAGAGGATTGTTGAGCAAAAAAAGAAGGCAGATTAATGTTGTTCTTTTTAAGATGGTTTAACTCATCGATTTGCTTCTTATGACAAGAATTTTTCTCATGACCAGGTTTGTTGTAGTAGCTACAAGTTGGCCTTTCCTTCTTTTGAAAATTCCCTTTTGAAGAGGAGGAGTTGGAGTAAACTTTTGTTGTAGAAGATGATTGTGCTTGATCTCTTTGTGAATTCTTCTTGAACTGATTTTATTTATTGTCAGGTTTCCTTGATTCTTTCAGACTTTTTGGCTGACCAACCATCAAAGCTTGTGAGTGTGAAGGCTTAAAAAGACCCATTGAAAGAAGCTTACCTTGCTCTTGCATCAACATTTCAGAAAATGAAGCAAAAGAAGGTGTAGTGAATGTAGATCACATTGTCAACCTATGAGTGTGAAAGCTAGAAACAAAAGCTAAAAATTCAAGTCCAAGTTTGTTTAGAGTTTTATAGACAAGTTGAATGTTTTTCTTCTCTAAGCCACATGATTTACATTGTGCTTGAAGTTCATTGACCTTTGTTACATAATCTTGGATGTTATCAAAAGACTTTGGATTAAGACTCATTGATTCATTGTCAATTTGATAACCATGAACTTCATAAGTTGTACAATAGAGATTTTTTAATTTTTCCTATGCATCATATAAATCTTTACATTCTTCAATCTGAAACATTATATCAAGAGAAACTAAACTCCTTAGACAACCAAGATATTTTGTATGTTCAAACATCCAGAGTAGTTTTTCCTTATCATTTGTGAGTTCAGTTACCTTCTTCTCAACATAAGGTGTATATCCTAGTTGCATTAAGGCATTTTGATGCCATGTGTTGTAGTTGTAGGGCGTGAGCAATGGAGACTTAAATGTACCCATAGCGAAGGAAAAACAAAGCAAAAATTATGAGAGATATTCAAGCACAAAGACAACAAGAGACCCCCCTTCTTTACTCAACAAAGAATCCCCCCAGAGAAAAATGATTTAGCACTTTATATTTAGTGCAGTTACAGATTTTTGGATTTCAATGCTTTTACAAATCCTCAAGAAATGAGCATGTGATGAAAGTATACATTTGGTATAGTGTCATATGAAATAAACAAAATCAATGTGAAGTACATGAAAAATTATACACTTTCAAAAAAGAATCAACTTGATCTGATGTCGTATGCGAAAGTTATGTTGCTTTGAAGTTTACAAAATGAGAATGGTGAGGTGTTCTCCCTAAGAATCATAAATTTTTGAAAAATTCGTACACCAAAATCTAAAAGCATCTTCACCATTGTGTAAAGCACAAAAAATTAGCCCAAATTAAAAAAAAAATACTAAAAACGGAGTTGTGGAACCCAATTTATGAGCGTTCAAAGTTGACCTTCAAAAATCAACTGAGCAACGGAGAGGGGGTATAAAAATCTTCAAAAAATATTTTCCAAATTTAGTGGAACTACCGCCAAAGTTAGCGGTCTGCCAAATATAGATGTCCGCCAACTAGTTTAGAACTCTGCCAAATGTAGCACTCTACCAGATAAATTTAGTTTATCTCCAATTTGGTCGTTGCTAAATTTTATTCTATTTTTTTAATTAAAAAAATATTAAAAATTCATTTAAAAGTGTGAACCGATGGAATTAACATTTTATATTTTTTAATATTAAAAAGTATTCAAAAAATATTAAAAAATATAAATGTTGGTGACCAATTGATGAATTGTCGGTGGACTTTTCTAAAGATAATGTTGTTTAATATTAAAAAAATAATAAAGGCGTCAGCGTATTTGAAAAAAATATTAAAAATTGATTAGAAACTTTATAAAAAGTTAATAAAAAACTTCTAAAGCCCAGAGGCCGAGATACTATGCAGCCCGAGTACAAGTACCTAGTAAGGCATGAGGCCTGGAGCGAACACATATTTTTAGTGCACAGTTGATGTTTGCATGGAAAAAAATCGCAATAAATGCACGGTGAAAGTACAAAATCTGGCAAAATTGTAAAAACAGTTCGAGCCGAGGCTGACGACCGAATCCAGAGTCAAGATGCTGACAACTTTAAAACGGTACCCTCGGTAGGCATGCCCGCCCCATGCTGAAGCAAGCATTCGGCGACAGGTCCGCCAAAGCGATCTTGTTATATTTTTAAATGAATTTTTATTATTTAATTTTTTTTGTTTTTGTGGAATTTTGACTTTTATGTAAGCAATTGAATATATTTTTTAAATACATTTTAAAAAAAATTTAAAAATCATTTTTTTTTAAATCAAAATTTCTTAACAAAAAAATTATTTTTATTTTAAAATAAAAAAATATCATTTTCTAAACTGATTTGTTCATGGGAGCCAAATGGCTCTCTGGACAAAAAAGTTTTGCCTCACCTGGCAACTTTGTCCAAAATCGACATTTTGATAGTTGATTTTATGTTTTTGGGCCTTCTAAGCACGATGGCAGGGTCGGATTTGACCCGTAATGTTCAAATGATGGTCTTTGTTGATCCGCAATGAACTCCGCTCGAATTGCCGTACCCATCGCGTCCACTTCGCCGGTGATTTTGAACGTCTCTTTAATTGCTGAAATTAATAGAGTTGTACCTTTCTGGTGAAGCTGGGCATTCTTTGAGGAATTTAGCGGGCTTCCATTGGTGGAATCTCGAGAATTGAGAGCGAGATGGAGATATTCATCATTCCCAGAGTCAGCGCCGCTATCCGGCATACGGTCCGCTGTCCGTCCGTTCGCCGGTTCATGTTGGCGGTCTGTTCGCCCATCCATGATCAGCGTCCGCGCAGGCAGCAGCCAGTTCTCTTGCCCAGCGCGAAGTCCGAACCAGTAGTCCGATGGCGATACGCTGCGCCGCCGTCTGCTCACCATGCCGTCCGCCGAGGTGCCAGCACCATTATCCGTTCCAACCGTCCAGTCCATCCAGCTAAGAAATGAATTAGTTAGATAAAGTACCTTTTTCACACTAACAAAAAAAAAATTAGATTGATTTTTCCAAGGCTTATGACCGCATTGAGTGGTCATTTATCCTGGCTATAATTTATGTTCTAGGCTTTGGTTTTAATTTCATCCATTCTGTGAAAATGCTTTTCACTGATGCTTCTTCTTGCATCACCACTAACGGCCGCCAATCTCAATCTTGTGGATTGTTCCACTCCATTCACCAGGGATGTCTGCTTGCTCCCTCTTTATATGTTCTTGCTACTCAAGGTTTTGGCTATCTGCTTGCCCACTCGGTTTCCTGCGGGCTAGTCCAAGGAATTAATTTTTCCAATTCGTTAACCCAACTTGTTATTGGTCATTTTGTTAATGATTCCTTTCTTACTCTATTGGAAGAAGAGGATAATGTCAAATTTACCCTTGATTGTCTTGAGAGCTTTTATTTGGCTTATGGCTCTGCTATTCAGTGGCATAAGACTCAATACTACCATCAATCCATTCTTCCAAGTCCTCTCTAGATTTAGCAGTACGGTTGGAAGTGGATTGCTCAAGGGAAAATATTCAGATTTTTCTTGACATCCGTTTCGCTTTTTAGGCTTCCTCTATTGATTTATAGCAAGCAGTTCTTTCTCGAATTGAGCAAAAGCTGGCTTTCTAGATCACCAAGTCACTTTCTCTAGCTGGTAAATTTCAAGTGTGTTCTAAAATTTTGGAAGCGACTCATGTGTATTACTCTTCGTGTTGGACCCTTGCAAGCCTCATATGCGGAGCTGGAAAGGTTGCTCAAAGATTTCCTTTGGGAAACTTCGGAGTCCCATAGAGGCTTTCACTATGTTTCTAGGAGTTTTGTTGTCTCCCTAAAGAGTCTGGTGGGCTTGGCCTTCTCTCTACTCAAAGGCAAGGGATTGCTCTGTGTGTCAAATGGATCATTCATGCCCTCACTAGTAATGACGCTTGGAAAATTCTTCTCAAACATAGCATCTTGATGGGATATCCCACTCACAGACCTTCCTAAAAAGAAATTGGATTTCACACCCTTTTCATTATGAAGGAGCTTGTTCAAATTGTGCGCACTTTTGTTGCCAAAATCATTTGGCGTGCCTAGGAGGTTGTCAAGCCTTGGCTCCAATGGAAAGGCTCCAGATTTAGAGACAAACTATCTTTCAATCAATAGAATATTTGGTGGTCTCCTCTTTTTTCCAATATGGGTCAACCTTTGGCCAAGTTAGCTTGGCTTAAGGCTCTTAGATACCACAAAAAAGGTATCCAACCTCCTCAAGACTTTTTTTTCAGACCCACCATGAGCATTATGACATGGGGAGCTTTTAAAACCAAGTTTGGCTTACAAAATCATGACTAGGATACTTTTGAAGGGTTGGTTAGTGTCATTCTAGCTTATATGCTTCACAAAGTTGGTATTTGCTCTACCAAGCCTTGGTTGAAAGATTGGAAGTGGGTTCCTAACACCCCGTTCAGAAAATACAAGCCTCATCTTGGTTATCAATGGCTTTCGCCTCACTATCTAATGATTAAAAGTTTGAACCAAAGGTGGCATCTTCAGTCCCCATTGTTTGTTTGGCACTGAAAAAATTTCTTCTATGTGGTCTGCCATTATTAAGCCCAATCTTTCCCACTTTGCTTGGCATATTATTTTCCAAGGCTTACCCGCGAGGTCTTAGCTTTCTCATCTAGGGGTTTGAGACCCTTAGTGCTCATTCTATGGGTAGTTTGAATCTTTTAAGTGTCTCTTTTGGTTTTGCTCTAGATCTCAGTAGTTGTGGAATTGGATTCATGATTTCTTTTGACCCTTCCAACTAGAGCCTTTCTCCTGACATATGGTGTTGTTGGGTGACTCTCCTCAGCTTCCCCAGAAGTATACCCAAATTTGGCACACTTTCAAGGTGGAAATCCTCTTCAATATTTGGAAATATAGAAATTCCTACATTTTTTCTCATAGCCAAATTGATAAACATGTTTCACTTTATTCTAAAGCCATTATATGTTCTAATGTGCTCTTGCAGATTCAAGTGCAAGCTAACAAAGTTGCACTTGAGGTGGCTCACCTCTAGGAGCTTTTGGACTACTGGGGGAATGCTCCCTACACCGTTGCTCGTGTACCTCCCTCTCCCACTTCCTCATAGGGCCATTCACCTTCCCATGCTTAGAGGCAAGGGAGGAGTGGCTCTTCCAGGGATTTTCAGGCTCACCCCCATTCTCAAGCTCCTCCTCATAGTGGTTCGTGTCCTTGTAGGAATTTTCTCTCTCCTCCTCCTCAGGCTGACCTGGGGTGGCCTTCTAGAGGAGTGTCTAAAGGTGGTGGTGGTGCTTCTAAGTGGCCTTCTAGCAGAGCTCCTGGTGGAGCCTCTAGTTGGTTGACTAACTCTACTAAGTTCCTTCCACATTTGGATATGGTGATTTCTCCTCGGTGTGAAGATAAAGACAAGGATGACAATGGTTGGGATCCTACTGACGTCACTTCGGACCCCGTTGTTGTATGGGGCATGCTGGATGACAAGGATCCACCTCCCTCTGTTTGCACTGTTATGGCCGCTTAGCAACTTTTTATTGTTACTTTAATGCTTTTTGCTTTCTGGGTGTGGCTCATGTGACTATGCTTTTTGGGCTCTACCCATGTGGCTCTCGAGGTGTGCCTTTTTACCACCCAACTTTTTTTTGTTAATATGTGTATTATTATCTTTAATTAATAGATATAGATGCCTATTCATCAAAAAAAAGTGTTAGATGGTAGTGGTATAAGATTAACAATATAAATTCAAGCTTCATATGTGAAAATGGTTTTCAAAGGTAGTACAATGATGGAAAACTTGTCAAAGTCAAAGGTTTTATAGTGTAATATTTGATAACAAAAACATGGACCAATTTTATTGAAAGATTAAAATTTTCTACAAATCCTTTGAAATCTCATAAAAAAAACAATCCAAGCACCCATGCCTTGGTTATTTTGGTGCCCACATGAGCAAATCCTCTATGATAATCATAAAAATTAAAATAATTGGGTGCTTATGTTCTTTTGGGCAACAAAATAACATTTTTTTCTTGTCAAAACAAAGATAGAAACAAAGGAAAACTAGTGCCCAAGTTAGTATATGCAATTTTTTTTTTTTTAAAGTGAAATAAAGGTAAAAATGAAATGAATCTAAGTGCTTCATTAAAATTGATGCCCAAACCAAGATTGAGGATTAGTTAAAGCAAATAAAAAATAAAACAAAAAGATTGGGTCCCTTGATTCAAATGGACACTCAAAGATGAGAAGCAAAAATAGAAAGAAACTAATAGTCTATATTATATTTGGAGGATGAGGATTGAAATTTTTTTAAAGCAATGATTTTTATTATTTTTGAAGCTTCAAGAACTTGCAATTCAAAAACTACAAATGTGTGTCATTTACCTATACAATGTAGTAAGAGTTGATGCTAAACTTCTGGTACAAAGATTTTCATTCAAGTTTGAGGTTAATTAAATTGTTGAATGTATTTATTAAAAAGTGTGAAGTTAAAGCTTGTTTATGCTACCAAAACTTCCATTCAAGTTCAATCTCAAGTAGAGTAACCATTCAAAGAAGAATCCAATTAATAAGAAAATCCATATTAAATTTCTCTGACATCAATGTTCAAATCTATGAAGCAACTTTGAATGCTTTGTGATAATTAATTATCTTCATCCTTTCTTCTTGTAGTTGTTGTTTTCAAGTGTTATGTTTTCTTCAAGATAAAATTAATTGTTGATGCAACTTCAAGGATCTTTATTTTAATCCTTGGATAGTATTCTTGCTTATGTTTTAGCTGTCATAAAATGAGAAAATTCATTGTTGAGAATATGAGTTCTTCAAAGTCTTGTGCTCTAAGCCATAATATCAAAACAAATAGGTCAAATTTTCTTATTTATTTTATTCTTATGCAAAATCCAAAGACTAAATTGTATAGTGGTTATATTAGCAAAAATGGTTTTGTTTTATATTTTAGAAGTCGATTTAATCAAGGAGCTTCCCCTACGAATTTGAAGAGAGGTTTTCGTCACCCACTATGTCATTTTGTGTTGTCATGAAAGTGACAAACTAAAACACCAACAATTGTGGAGATTCTAAACAAATTCTTACACTTAGCTAAATAATTATCTAATTCCTAAATTTTGGTATATCACATTTTTAATGTAGCAAGACCTTATCACTTCTCAATTTGACTTGAAGATAAGATACATGTTCCCCTCTCAAGTAACCCTTTCAAGTTTAATCTCAAGTGACTTACTCACAAAGATATACATTTAGAGATAGAGAGATGGTGGAAGGATTGTCCTTATCTTTTTGGGTTAGTATTTTCGTACTTCTAAAAAAATATTATGGATCAAAAAAGGTCATGAGGCCATGGGATAAGGAGGTATTTGGTAACATCTTTGAAGAGAAGGAAAAGATGGAAAGGCATTGGAAAAATTATTAAAATATTGCCAAGGGGAGAACTTATGGATGACCTCTTGTTGTAGGAATCTAATTTGTTACGTCAATTGGAGGAATGCCTATTTAGGGAAGAAATATTTTGATCCAAAAATCTGATCAGTGGGTGAAATGAGTAAATCAAAATTCAAAATACTTTCAACAAATGACTATGGATCAAAATAAATTTAGTAAGATTGTTCATATTAACAATATTCATTGAGTTATGGTGTTTGAGTTGGAGGCTAACATATCAAAGATGGTGAGCTTCCTTGAACAATTATGGATAAAACCATGTAATATTGATCTTGCGGTGATGGAATAAATGTTGAACATTATCCCTTAGGTGGTAAAAATTTAAGAAAATAATTGTCTCCTCCCTTTCTGTGATGAGGAGATTCCAAGAATTATCTCCTAACTAAAATTAGATATAGCTTTGAGATTGTATGGCTTCTAGATGGCCTTTTTAAAATTATTTTGGGTATTATTGGTAGGAATTTCATCAAGATGGTGAATGACCATTCAATATCATAAGAAAATATTAAATAGTTCAAATATACCTTGCTATATTTTATTCCCAAGAAAGAGACTTCTAATTGGTTTTCAAAATCCCATCCTATTTCCCTTTGTAACACAATTAATATGATGATTTCAAAGTCTATTAAGGAAAGGTTGAAATTGGTGCTTCCTCAAATTATCTTATAGAAATAAGGTCATTTACAGAAGGTAAACAAAATATAGATGCTAGCATCATGGTACAAGACTTTGCATTCTCTCAAAAATGGTATAGATAGAGGTATGGTCATCAAGACGAATAATGTGAAGCTTACAATAGAGTAAATTGGAATTTTTTATCATTTGTATTGCAAGCCTTTGTTTTTCACTATATTGGGTGGAGTGTTATATAAATTTGGTAACAAGAATGTGGATTTTATATTTTTTTAATGATGGATTCCCTATTGGCTTCTTTCAAATTGAGAGGGATTTGATAGGAGCATCCTCTCTCCCCTTATCTCTTCTTTGTAGTGATTGAGGCCCTCGATGTCTCATCTTCCTTCATTGCATGGAGGGTCAAATTAAGGGCTTATTCATCTCCCCCTTTGAATCCCTTCACTTATTTCCAATTTTTGGATGACCAATATTGTTTGGAGAGACATCAATTATGAAGATATAACTTCAAAATCCATTTTGGATTCATGTAGTTTGCTTCTAGCCAATTTATTAATGTTGAGAAATCAATTTTTTTCTTCGTGAATGGTTTTCATTGCTTTTAAGGGAGGGTCAATGATGTGTTAGGTTTCCAAAATTTGTTGATCCCTTGTAACTACTTGAGCATTACTTTGTTTAATGGAGCTTGTTGAACAAATCTTTGGCTAGAGACTTTGGATAAAGTGTAACACAAGCTTTCTTATTAGAATGGTAAATAGCTAAGCATATACGATAGATTGGAAAATATCATAGCAATTCCCCAATTGATTATAGTGTACATGATCTATGTCATTTCCATTCTAAAATAAGTTCTTGAACAAACACTAGAATTTGTAGAAAAATGCTACGTAAGGTACTACAAAAGAGTAAATTTCCCTTGTTTAGTTGTTCTAAGGTATGTAGAGAAAAAATCATGGGGAGGCTAGGGTTCCTTGTTTCTGCGGTCAACCTTGGCTCTCCTTACATCATATTGTGCCTTAGATGCAATATTTCTCCTCTCTTTGTACAATTGCATTTATTGTTGCTTTTAGTTGTTTTATTATGCATTCAGCCAACTCTAACCCAACAGTTTTTATTGGTGTTGGTAGTGTGATGGCTCTACACGATGGCTCCTCTAAACAAGCTACCTCAAAAATTTGTCTCAAAGGTGTTTCATGAGGTAAGTCTTTTGACTCCCCTATGGATGTGGTGCTTCCCATCCCAGAATTTGATACTACATGTCAATGGTTAGAGGCATACTCTTATAGGTTACTTATTTGGGAGGAATCCCCTTGAAAGTGTGCTAAAATACTGGGTCCACAAAATTTGGGTCCCTCATGGGGTCTACCTTGATATGGTCCAAAATATGACTAGAGGTATTTTTCATTTCTGCTTCGCGAAAGTTAGTCATTGCAGGCAATCCTGAACCATGGTCATTGGTATGTTTGGTCCTCTTTATTGGTTTTCCAACCATGGACCTGATATTTCTCTATCTCTAATGATAGGAAATTACGAGTCCTAGTTTGGATTGAGTTTCTTGTCTTGCCCTTGCCTTGCTTACATTTTCTACACCATATAGCTTCATCACTGAGGAAAGTTATTTGTGTTGAACCTGGCTGGTTCTTTCAAACTCACCCTCAAAAGCGAGTCTATGTTGAAGTGGACCTTTTGCAAGATTTGAAAGGGTCCATAGATATTCAAATTGGCAACTTTTGGCATACCTAGAAGATCTTTTACTTTAATTTTCCAAATAATTGTTATTGTAATGAAAGTTGAGTGCGGAAATGCCAATTCTTAGAAGAGAAATGCAGATATGACGCTCAATTTCAAATTATAGTTCATTAAGATGCACATTTACAAGTAATAGAGTAGAAAATTAAAAAAACACACATAGAACTGAACACCAATTTTATGTAGGAAAACCCTTACGGGAGAAAAACCCACACACCAAGCAAGATCTCTTTGTATGGTGTAGGGGCACCTACACCCTATTTTCCAACTTGGGTCTATTTAAGTGGGTAGTAATCTAGCATTGATGTGTTTATAAGTTTCTATGATAAATAAGGTCTCAAAAGACCACTTGAAATGTAATAAAGTACTTGGAAAGGTCCTTTAGAGTTGATATTATAAGTTGGCAACTTACCATTTTGTTTTGTAGTAGGCTCTTAGTGTTTTAAAAAGTTGTTTAAAGGTAGTTAGGAAATTTAATCGTTGGATTCTTGTTTTCAAAATGTATTTAAAGCCTTGAGAGGCTAGAGATTTTGGTTGTTGTCATTGGAGAGAATAAATGAAAAGCTTTGAAATTACTATGTTTTTAGATTTTCTCTAGTTTTCTGAATTCTCAACCTGTGTGTAGGTCGTACCATCTTTCCTTGCATTTTTTTCTTATGTGAAATAGTAGATAGATGCCCTAACTTGTATTTTGTGCCTTGGCAGGGTGTGTGTTGATCATTTAGGGTCTTAATTCATCAAAGTTTTCCTATCGGGTTCTTGATCAGCCTTAAGGGTTTGGGGTTGTTCTAATGGCTTAACCATCATCCCACCTACTGTATTCAATTGTAAATCAGTGGGATGATGTACTAGGATGTAGGGAATGATATAATAGAAGTAGAAGGTGTTGGAAAGTGAGCTCTTGGCTGGAAGGATGAAAAAAAAAGGCAGGGAATGTGTGATTTTCCTTGAAAAGATGATGGTTTAGACTTAATAAATGATGAAACAAAGTTTTCAGAGGCTAAATGACTGTTCCCTAAGCATGAGTGGACCTATTGAAAGGTTTCTGGGTAGTTGGTTTGATTGGGGAAGGCTTGGAAGTAGGAGAATCAATAAGGGTACCCTAAAACCTTGGTTAATTAGGCTACAAGGAGGGTTTTTGCATTGAAGGATTGTTTGAGTTTCTGGGTCATGAGAGCTAGAAAATCCTTGGTTTGGGAACCTAATCCAAGACTTTTTTGAGGTTAGAAGGTCCGGGGTGGAGATCTAGAGGTAGACCCTTTGGAAAAATGGCCTAATTTGAGGCCTAAAACTGAGAAAATACCAAATTTGAGGTGTTTGGTCTGAAGGAGTTGTACTTGGTTTTCTATTATGTTGAATAAATCTGAAATGGGTACTTGAATCCATTATTTTTTCCTAGGTGTTTTGGAAAAGTTTGCACAAAAGCTTGAAAAATAGGTTTTTCACTACTACAAGGAAAGCTAGTGTTAAAAGGTGAGTTTTGGAGTTTTCATTGAGTATGTCTTGGAGATTGTATTCAACTAGTTCAATTTTCATTATATGCATGTTGAGGACCTTTGTAAGGTTCTTGGTGAATTTTTTTTGTTGTTTTGCAAGATTGAAGGGTTAGGACCCTTGAGGGTGAGTTGATGCCTATCAGGCTGAAAGCATTGTGAAGAAAAGTTCTTTGTTTTGGAATTGATATTTTCATTGTTGTGAGTGATCTCCAACTTGGCTCTACATCCTTGTATTATAATAAATAGTGATTACAAAGTTGCAGAACTTTTGCTTCCAGGTGTCAATTCACAATATCAATGTTAGCAGCATAACATTTCCTTGATCAACCTCGCTACTGTTTAATTCAAACAATGACTCACATTCAATGTTACAGAACGTACAATGTTGACACACCATTCAATAAACATTCTAGAACAACCAAGGAACTGTTTGATTCAAATTCCCTAAGAAACTACAGTAAACGGTCTAATTGTTTTCCATATTGAACCATCAAAGAGACTCTATTCAGTCTCTCTTCGAATTCACTGAGTCACTTCGACTATCTCACCATACGCCAAAACATCTAGTCACACATCCTCCACTAGCTTCATCTAATCCCCACTCTCCTAGTTAGTATGATCAAGTCCTACCAAGACACCCGTGGGTTGGCGAGTTACACAGCTCTACGCATTTCACCATTTCGATAAGACAATACATCATCTCCCACCGAAACAAGAATGTCACTTCGATGAGGGTAATACTGCTCCATGTGGTCACCGCCACCATTTCACCTCCATAAGACATCGACTTATTGGCTCATTGAAGAGACTTACTTTGAAGTCCCAGAGAAGTCACAAAGTCACATCGATAAGAGTTACCAGCCTTCCATCAGAGTTTTGTGGAGACATTAAGAAGACTCCCACCGAAGTGAACAACTCTTGTTGACAAAGCATACACTATGCTAAAGCAAGAAGTAATATTGATCCATCGAGGAGACATAGAATAAGGTCTTTCCGAGAAAGGAGAGTTAGCTCAATAAATCAAATAGATGCTATGTTGAGAAGGAATAACACAATTTGGTAAGTTGAGGCATGATTTCGAACATGCTCCCACTTGACGAAGACTTATTGGCTTCATCCAGAACTTGAAGTTACTAAACGGCATAGGCCCTAAGGCCCATCAAACTAGAACATCACTTGTACTTGTCCATTCTTACAAGCTTCGTCAATGCATCAGCAACATTCTCTAAAGTATTCACCTTTTCTAGATTAACCTTTCCATCCTCCACCATATCACGAATGAAGTGATACTAAACATCAATGTCATTCATCCTAGCATGCAAAGTGGGATTTTTTCACTGAACAGATAGCACTTTGACTATCACAACCAATAGTAATCTGCCCTGCATTAAACCCAATATTAGAACACAAATGTCTGAGCTAAACAACTTCTTTGCAGGTGTGAGTTGTTGCCATATACTCAGCCTAAGTAGTAGATAAAGTGACTACAGCCTACTGCTTACTCATCAAACTAACTGCACCACCATGTAACACGAAGATG
Source organism: Sequoia sempervirens (assembly GCA_007258455.2). Lineage (NCBI taxonomy): Eukaryota > Viridiplantae > Streptophyta > Pinopsida > Cupressales > Cupressaceae > Sequoia > Sequoia sempervirens. Next base: position 490,130 of record VDFB02368313.1, on the reverse strand, counting down.
TATCTACTGGTGGATCTTCTACTATTAATATCTCCTTCCCAATCAGAATCCACATATCCATGAATGCTAACTAATCTCTATGACCCAACTAAGTTACCATGATAACATAGAGAATACTTGGACGTACCCTTCAAATACCTGAAAACTATTTTCACAGCATCCCAATGCGGCCTTCCTCGATTAGCCATAAAGTGACTAAGTACTCCCACTGCTTGGGCAATTTCTAGCCTAGTACAAACCATCGCGTACATTAAACTCCCAACTGCACTCTCATAAGGCACCCTGGTCATGTCCTCCATCTCAATAGGAGATTTTGGACAATCTTCAACAAAGAGTTTCATTCCTTGTAATAGTGGAACAACTAACTGCTTGCAATTTTCCATATTAAATCTCTCAAGGACAACATTGGTATACTTACTTTGACTAAGCCATATATTTCTACCATCTCTATTCCTTCTGATTTCCATCCCCAGAATATACCTAGCTACACCTAAATCTTTCATTTTAAACTATGCTGACAACTGAGATTTTAAATCAGAAATCATACCCTTACTATTCCCAAAGAATAACATATCATCCGCATACAGGACAATAATAAGCAACTAACCATTTTTAGATTTAAAATACACACAATGATTTGATTTTAATCTTACAAATCCTAATGACAACACAAACATGTCAAATTTCTGGTATCATATTCTAGGCGATTGTTTTAAACCATACAAAGATTTTTTTAACTTGGAAACTAGATTTTCTTTACCTCTTTCAACAAAGTGCTATGGCTAGGACATATAAATTTATTCTTCGAGATCTCCATGAAGAAACGTTGTCTTTACATCCATTTGCTCAATCTCTAAGTCATATGCAGTAGCAAGAGACAACAAAAATATGCTAGATGTTAGCTTGGCTATAGGAGAAAATATTTCTCCATAATCAATTCCCTCTACTTGGGAATAACCTTTTGTGACCAACCTAGCTTTATACTTTTCCACACAGTCGTCCAGACCAAAAAAAAATTAAATACCCATTTACAACCAACAATTTTACAACCTTCAGGAAAAGGTACCAAATCCCAAGTTTCATTCTTTTTCAATTATGTCATTTCTTCATTCATGGCCTCCAACCAAGAATTTGAATCAGACATTTTAATTGCCTCTTTCACAGTCCTAGGCTCATCAATGCTAGTAATCAAAGCATAGGTACAACTAGAATCCAACATGGAATACCCATACCTATTAGGTTGCCTCTTCTCCTGTGTAGACCTCCTCACAGGCTAAGGCTAAGGTAGTGATTCTTCTTCTTGTTTAGAACTCTCAGAACTGCTAGAGCTCTCCTCAGATTTAGGTACACTTGGAGTTCGTAGTTCCTCTTTTTTTGGTATAAGAGGAATTTCAACTACATCATTTTCCTTTTCTTCTTTTATCTCTGACTGCAGATCCATTGTAGAAGGTTTCAGCTCATGAAAGATTATAAATCTGCTATATACTACCTTCTTAGTAATAGGATTTTGAAGCTTGTATCCTTTCACACCAATTCCATAGCCAATGAAGATACATTTAACATACTTGTTCTCCAATTTAGATCTTTTCTCATTAGGCACATATGCATACGCCTCACAGCCAAAGACTCGAATGTCTTAGAGAGGGCTTCTTACCAGACCATGCTTTCATAGGCTTTTTGTCCACAAGCGTCAAAGAGGGAGACCGATTTACCAAGTAGCATGTTGTAGCCACTGCCTCAGCCCAAAACTTCTACTCCATGCCAACACTACTCAACATACTTATCACCCTTTCCATTAGCATTCCATTTAACCTTTCAGCAACTCCATTATGCTATGGAGTATAAGGTGTAGTTTTATTCCTTTTAATCCCATGGTCTTTACAATACCCTTCAAAATCTGGAGAACAAAATTCACTGCCATTATCCATCCCCAAACATTTTATTTTCCTTCCAGTCTGATTTTCTACCAAGTTTTTAAACTCCTTAAACCGGCTGAACACTTCTGATTTACTTTTTAGAAAATAAACAAATTCCCTTCTCGAATAATCATCTATAAAATATAATATTTAGACTTTGATAACGAATGAACATTCACTAGACCAAATACATCAGAGTGAACATAATCCAGTATGCCAGAAGATTTATGAGGACTAGAATAAAAAGAAACATGATGTTGCTTTCCATAAATGCAATGTTTGCAAAAATTGAACTCAAGGTTACAATCATCAAGCCCTTCAACCAAATTTTTATTCTTCAAATCTTTTAAGCCTTTTTCTCCTATGTGACCGAGTCTATGATGCCACAACATGGTTTTCTCTATTGGTATTTTCACCTCCAAAGAGTTTACACCCAGAGGAACAACATTCTCCTACCCTACACTAGTAGCTTTATCTAACTTTGTAGAGACACTGTTACATTGAATAGCACATGTATCTAGCTTGTACAGAGTGCCAATGCGTGCACCCTTGGCCAACATCATTGAGCCTCTAGTCATTTTGTAGCCACAACTCGAGAATGTAACTTGCATGCAAACATCATTCAGCTTACTAACAGAAAGAAAACTATGATCCAAACCTGTTATGTGCATTGCGCCATCAATCCCTTTGATTCTTCTATCAAGAAATTGAATTTTGACTCTTCCACGGCCAAAAATTTCAAGAGATAGTCACTTTCCAAATACACCTTTCCACCATGAGACTTCATGTGAAAAGATGCACCTGATTCAATTAGCTAGACATCATCTGATGCCTGGGTCTCCAGGGAAGCAATGAAGGCATCTGTATCGCTCTGAGAAGAATCATTATCTAAAGAGTTGTTATTCTTCTTCTTCTTTTTCTCCTCTTTGCAATCCTTTCAAATATGTCCAATTTTCTCACAATTCCAGCATTTCACCTTGAATTTCTTGCCTAGAGACTTTGATCTCCCTCCAAACATGGATTTAGACTTCTTATCTTTCTTCTTGCTTCTTTCCTTTGATCTACCTCGAATAGCGAGAGACTCTTTGGCCATCTCAAAAAAATTCCTTCGCATTTCTTCTGACAACAACAAAGCAACCACATCTTCCATTTTGAAAGTGGTTGTTGTACTTCCAATAGCCATCACCATATGGCCCCATGTGTCAAGCAAGGAACACAACAAAAGCATACATCGATCCTTGTCATCAATATTTACACCTACAAATGCCAGTTGAGCAACAATCATATTAAATGAATTCAAATGGTTTGCTATAGATGGGCCTTGCTCCATCTTCAAGGAGTATAACTTCTTCCTAAGGAACAACTTATTCACCAAAGACTTCCCCTAATAAATGTCACCAAGTTTCTTCCATAATGAAGATGCAGTCTTCTCCTCATGGATGTTCAGAAGAACTGAGTCTGCTAGACAAATTCTTATCAACCTTCTATCTTTTATATCAGCAAGGTCCCAATCTTCTTGTTTCATGCTTGATGGTTTAGTTTCTGACATAGCAATTCAGAGATCGCTATCCCCCAATAGTTCTTCCATTTTGAGTTTCCACAACTCAAAATTGCCACCATTGAACTTTTCAATTTCTACTCTACCTAATGTGCTTTCCATCTCGATCTGCAATCTAGACAACCAATTTTCTTTGCAAGACTCCCACTACAAAATTAGCACAAAAATATCATCCTACCCATAAGGATAACACAATTGGCCAGGCTTTGATACCACTTGTAAGGAAAGTTGAGTGCAAAAATTCCTTCCTAATGCCAATTCTTAGAAGAGAAATACAAATATGATGCTTAATTTCAAATTATAGTTCATAAGATGCACATTTACAAGTAACAGAATAGATAATTAAAACAACACACACATAATTAAACACCAGTTTTACGTGGGAAAACCCTTACGAGAGAAAAAACCCACACACCAAGCAAGATCTCTTTGTATTACAGTAAATAGTAATTACATAAAAAGTTACAGAACTTTTGCTTCCAGGTGTTAATTCACAGTATTAATCTTAGCAACATAACATTTCCTTGATCAACCTCACTACTGTTCAATTCGAACAATGACTCACATTCAATGTTACAGAACGTACAATGTTGACACACCATTCGTTCAACATTCCAAAACCACCAAGGAACTGTTCAATTCGAATTCCCCGAGCAACTATAGTAAATGGTCTAATTGTTTTCCATATCGGACCATCGAAGAGACTATGTGCAGTCTCTCTTCAAATTCACTGAGTCACTTTGACAATCTCACCATATGCCAAAACATCCAGTCACCCATCCTCTGTCAACTTCATCCAATCCTCACTCTACCAGTTAGCATGATCGATTCCTACCAGGACACCCGTGGGATGGCAAGTTACACAACTCTACACATATCGCCATTTCGATAAGACAATACATCATCTCCCACATAAACAAGGATGTCACTCTGATGAGGGTAATACTGCTCCATGTGGTTGTCGTCACCATGTCACCTCCATAAGCCATCGACTTATTGACTCGTCAAAGAAACTTACTTTGAAGTCATAACGAAGACACAAAGTCACATCGATAAGAGTTACCAGCCTTCCATTAGAGTTTTGTGGAGACATTAAGAAGACTCCCGCCGAAGTGAACAACTCTTGTCAACAAAGCATACACTATGCCAAAGCAAGAATTAATATCGATCCATCAAGGAGACATAGAATAAGGTCTCGTCGACAAAGGAGAGTCAGCCCGATAAATCAAATAGACGCTATGCTAAGAAGGAATAACACAAGCCAATAAGTTGAGGCACAATTTCCAATAGTTATCAACGCCAATCTGTTGATCACAAAATTAGAGACTGCCCCCTTGCCACCCCTCACACTCAGTCTTGGCCATGGGAATTTGAAAATTTCCACTTTGTGGAAGCTCCATACTCCAAAATGGAAGACAAATGGATGATGGTGATAAGCCAGAAGAACAAGTCTAATGGCTCAAGGACGACTTCCAAGATCCCTGAGCCTTTTTTTGAAATTTCAAACCCTTTTGAGAAGGGGAAAGAAGCTCATAGCACTGCTAATGCTATCCCAGTCCATCCAAGGCCCTCCGCAATGCCTCAACCAACTGCTTCTCCCCCAGTTACAAGACCTCATAGGAGATCACGTGGCCCTTCCAAGCCTCTTGAAGAGGGTAAATTTGTCTCAGGAAAATGAAGGTTTTTCTCTCCTTTGCTTCAGTTGGGTTCAGTGCCGCCAAATTTTTTGCCCAATCATTTTTCCTCTTTGGAAGAGTCGAACTACGATGACATGACGAGTCCCATACATGAATTTTCTCTCCTAGAATGTGTGAGGTTTGGTAGATCTCTCTAGGAAGTATTCAGTTAGGGATACTCTTCAAAATTATGCTAGCATAAACATTTTGTGCCTTCAAGAAGTGAAAGTCATTGGTTTTTTGGTATCTTCTACTTGTCGAGTTATTTTTCCAACAAGTAAAATATTTTCCACTAATCATGTTGTTGGGAGTGGTGGGGCAGTTACCCTTTTGTCTCCAAGTTGGCATGATTGCGTCATGGATCATGGGTCTGACCCCATGCATCGGCTCGTCTGGATTCTTTTGAACATTTATAATCATTCCTTTGGGATTATTAATGTTTATGCCTCTAATGATGTTGTTGAAAGATCTCTTCTTTGGTGATGGATTTTTTATTGTTTGTTAGTTCCCACTTGGTCCCTCTATGGTGATTTTAATATGGTTGAGGTGGCATATAATAAAGAGGGTATATTTATTTTTTGATGGGCAACTGGCGAGAAGAAGCATGGTTCTACATGCGCAATAAATTGGGTCTCTTCAACCCTAATATTGGTCATCACCATTCTCATTCTTTATGGCTTACCTAGAGTAACTTTCGAGTTGGGTCTGATAGAATATTTAAGTGTCTTGATCATTCAATGATCTCTGCTCAATCTTTGTTCTCCTTTTCTAGTTGGTCCCCTCTTCTGCTTATGTCATTAGTGGATGTGACCTTGTTAGACCACTTTCCCATCCATTTATGCATTGAATGGCAAGTGGGGCCACCTTGTGCAAGTAAGTATCATTTTTTTTAATACTTCTTTGCTAAGTCACCAGCCCATGTTGACCCACATCAAAATTATCTGGAATCTTGAATGTATACCTACTCATTATACGGGTTGGATTAAGTGGTGGAATAATTCCATTACCCACATTGCGAGGTTTCTTCACATTTAAGGGAGTCAGTTGGCCATTTTCTACAGGTGATCTTATGAGGCCACCACTTCAAATCTCTAAAGGGCCACTAAGGCCTTAGCAGCTAACCCTTTTCCTCAACCTTGCAATCTAGAGTGGAAAAGTTGAGACATTAGAAGCAAATTATTGATTGTTATGCTGCGAGAGGCGTCCAGATTAAAGTTAGACTTTGTTGGCTTAAAATTAGGGATTGTGCCTCAAAGGAATTTGTTCTTTCTCTTTGAGTCAGGCATAATTTCTATGGCATAAAAAAAATCAAAGGCAATCATTTTCTCATAGATTTTCCTAACATTCTCCAGGATTTTGTTAGGCATTATGAAAAAATTTCCACTTCCCAAGACTACACTCTAGAGTGTACCAATGCTCTCCAAGAATGCCTCAGAGTTGTTCCGAATAGACTCTCTTTTTCTTAGAAGGCTTTCTATGAGCAATATCTCACCATTGAAGATCTCAAAGAGTTTGTGAGCACTATGATTGATGAAAAAGCTCTAGAAATTGATGGTTTCCCTTGTGAATTTTACAAATCCCTTTGGGATTGTGTGGGAGAAGACCTTCATAAAGTTTACTTAGAAGCCATTCATTCTAAATCTCTTGGCCAACTTATTAACAAAGGCAATATAAAATTTTATACCTAAGTTCAGTGACCTTAAAGATATTTGCAACTAGCAACCCATCGTGCTCCTCAATGTCTCCTACAAAATCATTGCTAAAGCTCTTGCCTTGAAAATCCGCCATCTTCTCCCTCAAATTGTTCACCTAGAGCAGACTAGATTTATTAAATCCAAATTCATTTTGGCCAAATTCATTTTGGACAACATCATTGTTGTTTGGTAGCGTATGAAATGGCCTAGGTGCTCACATCAGAAAGTAATGTTTTTGAAGATTGATTTTGTTAGAGCTTATGAGCACATTGAATAGCCTTTTATTCTTGCTATGATTTATGCTTTGGCCTTTGGTCCTTATTATATTCAATCTATGAGCATGATTTTTTTTTATGCCTCTGCCTACATTACCATTAATGGTCACCAATGCCAGCCCTTTGGATTGTTTTGTTCCATTGGCCAAGGTTTCCCTCTAGATCCTTCTTTGTATGTCCTTGTTGTTGAAGGTTTTGGTTATCTCCTAGCCCACTCCATCTCCCACGAGCTTTTCTGAGGGATCACATTTCCCAACTCGTTGGCACAACTTGTCAATGGCCATTTTATTGATGACTCTTTCCTCACTCTATTGGAGAAAGAGGATAACATCAAATTTTCCCTCAGCTGTCTTGTGACCTTTTGCTTGGCCTTTGGTTCTACTATTTAGTGGCACAAAACTCAGTGTTATTGTCAATCCATTCCTCCCAATCCTTTGTGGATATAATAGTATGGTTGGAAGTAAATTGCTCATGAGGAGATCTTCAAGTTCCTTGGCATCCCCTTTGATTTGTATGCTTCATCTTTAGATTTATGGCAAGTCGTCCTCTCTTGTATAGTGTAGAAGCTAGGCTTTTGGATCACTAAGTTGCTCTCACTGGCTAGCAATTTCCAGGTGTTCTCTAAAATTATGGAAACAACTCATGTTTACCACTCTTCATGTTAGGCCCCATCCAAGGCCTCCTAAGTGAAGCTTGAAAATTTTCTTAGGGACTTCCTTTGGGCCTGTTTTAAGACTCACAAAGGGTTTCACCATGTTTCCTAGGAGTTTTGTTGTCTACCCAGAGATTCTAGTGGGCTTGACCTTATGACCACTCAAAGGCAAGGGACTACTCTTTGTGCCAAGTGGATCATTTGTGCCCTCACTAGAAATGAGGCTTGAAAGATTCTTCTCAGACATTGTTTCCATAGGATATCCAATACACAAACCTGCTTGGAAAGGGATTGGTCTTCATACCCTTCTCATTATGAAGGAGCCTATTTAGATTGAAGGAAATTTTGTTGCCAAAAGCATTTTGCGAGCCTAGTAGGCTCTCAAGCCTTGGCTCAATTAGAATGGCACTGGTTTTAGAGATGGTTTATCTTTTAATCAGCAAAATATTTGGTGGTCTCCTTTATTCACCACTCTAGAGTGTCGTCTTTCCAAGTTACCCTAGCTTAAGGCTCTCAGATTTCACAAGAAGGGAATTCAAACTCCTCATGAATTGATTTCTAGACCCACAATGAGCATCATGTCATCGAGAGTTTTTAAAGCCAAGTTTGGATTAAAGTGTCATGACTAAGAAACCTTTCAAGGAGTTCTTAATGTCATTTTGGTTGACATGCTACATAAAGTTGGTATCCATTCCACCAAGCCTTGGTGGAAAGATCGGAAATGGGGTCCTAATACCCCTTTCAGGAACTACAAGCCTCGGCTTGGTTACTAGAGGATTTATCCCCATCTCCCAATGGTTAACAGTTTGAACCAAAGGTGGCATCTTCAACCCTGGTTGTTAGTTTGGCACTGTAAATTGCTAATGTGCGGGTTGTTATTGTTGAGCCCAAGCTTTCCCACTTTGCTTGGTGTATTCTTTTCCAAGGCTTACCAATGGGATCTCAACTTACTCACATGGGGGTTCCTGACCCTTGTTTCCCTTTTTGTGGGAAACCTGAGTCTTTCAAGCACCTCTTTTGGTTCTTCTCCAAAGCTTAATAGTTATGGAATTGGATTCATGATTTCTTTCAGCCCTTCCAGCTTGAGCCTTTATCCTAGCATATGGTCTTTTTGGGTGATTAGCCCTACCTTCCCCATAAGTATACCTAGATTTGGTACACTTTCAGAGTGAAAATCCTCTTTAGCATTTGGAAAGATAGAAACTCCATTATTTTTTCTCATAGCTAGATCGATAAAGATGTATTATTTTTTTCTAAAGCCACTATATGTTCTAATGTGTTATTGTAGATTCAAGTTCAAACCAATAAAGTTGTGCTTGAAGTGGCTCACCTTCAAGAGATCCTGGACCATTGGGGGAATGCCCCCTACATGGTTTCTCATGTGTTTTCTTCTCCTGCTTCCTCCCAAGGCCACTCGCCTTCTCATGGAAGTCGTCGAGGTAGGAGTGGCTTTGCCAGGGACTCTCAAGCAACACATCCTTGCTCCCAGGCCCTGTATCACAGTGGCTTATGTCCTCATAGACGTTCACCCTCCCTTGTTCCCTGGGATACCTTGGGATGGCCTTCTAGGGGAGCTTCTAGAGGTGGTGGTGGTGCTTCTGGTTGGCCCTCTGGTGGAGCTCCTGGTGGTGCTTCTAGTTGGTTGACTAATTCTTCAAGATAGTTTTTGCGGCTGGATTTGGTTATTTCTCTCGCTCAACAAGAAGATAAAGAGAAGGATGACGACAATTGGTCCCCTCCTAATTTCACTCAAGACTTGGCTGATGTATGGGGTAGGTTGGATGATAGGGACCCTCCTCCCTCCACTAGTATTGTTATCGTCGCTTAATGACCTTTTCTTGTTTTAGTGCTTTTTGTTTTTTGGGCGCTACCCATGTGACTCTTTAGGGTGTGCCTTCTTACCACCCATATTTTTTTTGTGAATATGTTTAATATTTATTTTTATTTAATAGATAGTGATGCTTATTCATCAAAAAAATCATGGGGAAGCAAGAGTGAAAGATTTCTAGCTTCATAATTGGGATTTAGGAATTTTTTTTGTTTAGTGCCTCTTTATCAATGAAGATGATCCATAGGCCTCTCATTTATGGGACATGAGGACTTGGTGAAGTTTATTTTTGTTGTTGGTGTTCCAAAAGGGTCATAAATTTAGAATCTAATATTCAATTCAAGGGGATTGATTGGCTCTAAGTTGTCATGTGATATTGGGATTACATCTAGAGAAAAATTCTTAACAAAATCTTGGATGAGGCAACCCCCATAGGGAAATAATTTAGAGTTGAGTAAAGCATGATATTTTTTGGAAGAAGCTTGAGGTATCAAAGCACATGATTACTAGGAGTAGTGTATATTGGAAGGGTAGAGTGTGAGGTGTTGGAAGAATTTTAGGTCTCTACTCTAAAGGATCTAAGAAAATATTGAGTACTTTCATAAACAAGATCAAAATCTCACAAGTGAACATAGAGGATGCCCTTCATGGGGTAGGAGATCCATCTATGGAGTATGAAGTTAAAGTGGGTTATGTTAGCTTGCATAGCGAGAATGTCTAATTAATTCACAATTAGCCTATGGAAATTATCTCGAGAGCGAGCCAATATGCCCCTTTGAATGCAATGTATTTATGTGGCTTGCATTGAATCAAAATTTAACATTTTGATCATCTATGGAGGGGATTGTTAGAACTTCTCAATAATTTTTTATAGGAAAGAGGAGGAATCAATGGAACATTTTCTTTTGCATTATGATTATGCTTCAAGGATTTGAAAAACATTAGTTAGAAAACTAGAAATGGTTTGCATGGTTACTCAATATCTTTATAGTTGTAGTTTGCAATTGGCTATTGAGGAAAAAAATAAGGTCTTCAGGGAAATTTTCTTTGGCTTGAACAATATGGGGGATGCAACTAAATTGGAATAGTAAGATATTTTGGTACTATTAGTCTAGAGGTGTTGGGTTAAGATAAAAGTGTCACTAGTGGCTTTTTATGCCATTTCTTTCTTTTTTTTGGAAACATATTTTTTAATAAAATAATGGGAAATAACAATATTCTTTGGAGGAAACCTTCTAATGGTTTTTTGGATTTAAATCTTTGATGGTGCAATGTGAGGTAATCTTGGGTTGGCATGATTTGGGTGTGTTCTTCAAATGAGGATGATCATTTTTTGAAGGTTGTTTCCTTATTTTTAGGTTGTAAGACTAATAACAAGGCTAAGGGGATGTCATTGTTGGAAGGAATTGATTTATCTCTAGATGAATTGTAAGAAGCTAATAGTGGAAGGATATTGTATGGTGGTAATCTCTAAGATGTTTTCCCAATGTTGGAAGTTTAAAATTCGTCTAGACGATATAGAGCTTCGAAAGAATTTTGACAATATTTTTAATTCATTATTATAACATGTGTAATAAGATTGTGGATTTGCTAATCAATGTAGAAATAGAGTTGGATCTATCAACAACTATATAATCAGTGATTGATTAGATGCTCGATTTGGTTTGGATCCTTTGATTTCATTTGGTTATCTAACATGGGAGGGTAAGGTTACAATTGAAGATGACGATCCTTTAGTTCTTTCTTATTATAGTGTTGAAAATGTGGCAATTATTATAGGTTGGAACTTAATCAAGAAGGGATATTATTTTATTCAGTGGCAAGTATGAAGTGTCTAGCCCATTTTCTTTGTATCTAATTATAGTGTTTTCCTTTCTCCAAGTTGTATTTTATCTTTCCATTGTTGTTTGGTTTTTATTGGGCTATACGGTTTCTTTTCCTAATAGTATCAAGTGCTAGCACAAAGAATAAAGAATGGTGAAGTAATGGGTGGAAGAATTAATGAGGTCATATTTACCATGTTATGGTTACTAACTACAAGTTGAAGGCAATTTTTCCAAACATGGTTACTCTATGAATGATTAAATTAGATTTGGCCTTGAGATCATTGAAAACACAAGAAAACTCAAGTCTAGGAGCACCATTGTCACCAATTTCATCACAAAACTAGAAGATTTGGGCCCAAAAGATCCATCCACAAATGAATAATTAGTTTAGTGCTCCAAAATATGGAAGAACATGTAGTGTTTAAGGTGGAAATTTTTGTTGCAATAGAGGGGGACTTTCCTTGGGAGAATGGTAATAATTCATGAATAAATTTGCACCTAGTGTGAGGAAGTAAAGAGTAGGAGGAGGTAACTAAATTTTGTGTAGATCTGGTGTTGGTGACTAAGTCTTTGGTAATCACATATAGAAAATAAGTTGGATTCAACCTTATTTTCCTTATCTGTGGTTTCTAATGGTGTTTTGAGTAGGGTATCTAGGAATCCAAAGGTCTAACTAGGAATCTTATTTAGACAATAGAAAGAGAATGTGGAAAGAAAGGTGTAGGAATGAGATGGCATTGGTAGTAACTATTCTCAAACATCATTTAGTTAAATAGAAAAAGGTAAATGTAGTCACTAAAAGTAGGAGAATTATTTACTAATTTTTGGGTTGGATTAGGTGTAAAATTACTATTGAACATATAACCATTGATATTTTGATGTTTAGGAAGAGCGGTTGGTGGTAGACTTGGTTCAAAAATTAGTGGCATTGCAATAGCTATCATAGAGGAGGTGGCTAATATAGCATTTATGCAAAAGAATGACAAGATTATGATGGTTTAAGATTAGTCATTTTTTTCTTAGTAGGATAAATTTTTGGTTTTTGTGGTTTCAAAATTCCATGCGGATCATTTCTTGTAACTAGAGGCCAAGAGCTAATTGATCAAAAAATTGATGAATCATATCGAATGTGAAAACCTTAATATATGAGTGAATAATACAATGAGAATACTTATAAAAGGAAAACAAACAAAAGAAAAAAACAACATTAAAGAAATCTCATGTGAGGATGAAACAAGATCATGACATATGTCCTTATCATATTAATTGAGACACAAAAAAGAACATGACCTAAGTAAGCTTAAGTACTAGAGTGAAAAGGGACCTAGTTTAGGTAAATACCCTTTTACTCTAGCACCCACATCTTGCAATTGTTTAATGATATGCTTATGTGCAATTATTTAGTCTTTATTCTAGTGATAACCATTGGGACCAAGCATACACTTGGTACTACTACAACACATTCAATTTTTTCATCTTGAGTTATGATTAATCATATTAGTTATAACTCTAGGGAAGTGCCTCTTAGGTCTAATTGAGCCTGAATTGAAGGAGAGATTACCCACTCTCAATAATTTGTCTATTGTTTCCCTATTTGATCATAAGTTAGAAGTATTTTTCTTTGATTTTGATGTCCTTGGCACTCAAAGAAAGTCGAGATTTAGGGAATTGGGAACCAACAAGTTTGAGCACCAATAGAAATATTTAGAATTCAACTATAAAATTTGATATAAATGTTTTTACAATATGACAAAAGAAACAACAATGTCGAAAAGAAACTAAACTTATAGAGAAACAATTTCTAGAATGAAATAGAAGAAATGAAACACAAAATTTAATTCAAATGGTGATAAATTCCTAAACCAATGCTTAATATTCATTATTTTGATTATATGAATCAATATTTTAAATCAAATGTTTGACACAGTCACTTTTACATCACACAACAAATTCATGTTAGGTTGAGCATAGTCATAGGTTAGGTCATAGTGGATGCTTCATAACAATAGTCTAACACAATTTATATTATAATTCAACATAGATGGGACACTTTAGTTATAATGTAGACTCATTAATAGCATCACCCATATGCATGTTCAAAATATAAGGCAATTTAAACACTAGTTAAAGATTTTAAAGATAGGGTGAATATTATTCGTAGATGCCTTAAAATATAGAGACTAAGAGTAATGCACTAATTTTTTGAGTTATTTTTTAATGAAATCATATTTATAATATATCCATGACTTGGAAATACAAGACCCATTATGAAAATATAGGAAAATTAAAATGTGCATATGTCTTTTGATATAAGAATGCAAGATAAGCATACATATGACATTATATGGTTGGATACATAGTATATCAAATTAGTAGCCAAGCCCATGCTTGCATAAGAATTTAGTGTAGAAAGGGGGTTCTTTGTGTCAATACGTTGAGTTGGGTTATAGCAAGTAGCACTAACTTAGCACAATGGGAAGAAACTATGCAATTTGTTCATAACATGCATTTTTACTACTTGAAAGCTTCTACCCACTACGATGTTTTGATTTAAACATGAAAACAAATATATAGGTAAAAACCAATATGATGACTTTATAAGTGTAGTGTAGAAAAATGTACTCCTTTACATTTTCACATTATGTTTGCATCTCCCTAATTAATTGGACTTAATTAAACCTCTAATTGACCAAATTATGCATTTAAAAGCCTAATTAATTTCATTTTTCGAAAGGGGAACCTGTATTAAACATGTTTGTATCCTAGGTTTAGGGCCTAGGACCAATTTTCCCAAGGGCGAATGGGTCCTCCTTAAGTTTAGGACCCCATTTTTTAATATGTTTCTGGCAGAATTTTTATGATTCAAATTTAGGCTGCAATTGTTGGCCTTTGATGTTTAATTGTTGGGAAATTAGAAAATTACCTATAAATACAAGGTCTTTTTATCATTTCAAATCCTAGAATTTTTATGAGAGCATTCCTATAGCAAATATTATTTTCAAGAGAATTCAAGAGTAGATTTATTAGTCTTCTACATCAGCAATCAAGATCAAGATCGTCATTTCAAAGTTATATGCATTCATGCATGTTTTTTGGAGCTAACATTGTGATTTATATTTCAAGTTTTCAAGCATCAAATCAATTGTCAAATCAAGCATCCAATCAAGCCATTTCATGCAAGATCCAATCCTTGGAGAGATGTGTTAGACTTCAGTCCTCCAAGGGCATCCATTAAACAGTTTGGTGAGTTACAACAAGATAGTGTTCATTCATCATTCCTTCCATTTATGCTTTCATTTTTTATCAATGTTTAATTACCAAACTAGGGTTTGACTAAGGCAAACCCTTATACATCAAAAACAAACATTTTTCTCCTATTTGTGTGTTTGTAGATTTATAGGTGAATGAGAAGTGAAATTGGATTGAAAGTACAATTTTGTAAAGTTTTCAAAGTTGTCAAGACAAAATCTTACTTGTGGAATTTATTCTAACTTTTCAATAGTGAGATCCAGAGAAATCAAGAGTGCAGATCCAGGAGTAGAGGACTATGAAATCAGATTTTGGACCCCTGTAGCAAGGCCCATTCACTGTAGGGTGAATCTGTCCCAGGAGGACACTCAACAACATCTTTTGGTGATAGGTGTATGGTGTCTTACCCTTATCATATTTGTCAAAATTCTATTGTTTTTTATTGTGTTATGCTTTAAATTGATGATCTAAGTTTCACATTGTATAATTGAGCTCATTTAGTATTTTTTGGTTTTTCTCCCAAAAGTGCATTTCAAGCATATTTACCCTGTCTTGTCATAGGAAAAACAACAAAATATGCCCAATAGAGTTTACTCACCTAAGGGTTGAAAGTCAATCCTACCTTTGGGGATCTCTTTTTCCTAATGAAACAACGAAGATAGGTGCATCATGTATCCAATCATCTCATTTTGATAAACCTATTTTCCTTCATTTAAATAAGCAACAAAGGCTTAAAATGTATTTGTACCAATGCATTGAGTTTCATATATCAAACTAAATAGTCTTAATACATTGAGTGCAATGAATCACAAGACAAAAAGATGGAAAGCTTGACACTAACACAAAGGGATAGAAATTTACCCTTATGCTAAATATTTGATACAATCCCTAAAAGAATTAAAGGTTGTTTAATAATACATAGGGTGTGGAGTATTATAATTGAAGGTAACTACTATATATGGAAATCTAAATTCAAGTATAAAATTTATCTTAACTTTATATTGGTGGAGATTCCAAGAAATTAAATGGTCAACATAAGAAAAATGTGGAATACAAGAACAAAGACATAACACAATGTTTACACAGAGAAACCCTTTTGAAGAAAAACATGACTAAGAAGAGAGGCTTAAGTTTGTATTATCTTCATAAAGAGAGATTACATACAATCCTTCTTTTGTCCTCTTTAATTTTCACTCCAACACCTACAAATATAGTTTTCACTCAGATTCATCATGTTACATTCCTACCATCATAACCCAAATTTAATAGAATTTTTACCCTCTAAATGGGGAGTCTAGGTCGATTACCATATCATAATTCCTTCCTTGGGAAAATATAAGAATTTAATATGTGTGTGTGTATAGGTTGTAACCCCATTACTCACGTCTTACACATGGACAACTAATTGTCCTTATGGAGACCTAATTTTCCCTATCTTACAAGGTAGTTTTTGTCTTCATATGGAGATATTATATAGCCATCCAAAACATCATTATAAGTGTGTGGAAAATGGAAATGGAATGCACAACTTTCTTACTCCACACTAAAAGGGGAATGAAGGAAGAGGAAATTGATTTCACAATGTTCATACTCAAGAAAAAGTCCTTGAGATTCCAATGCAAAAGAGATTGAAATCCATCAAAGGGGATTGTCCCTAAGGCTGGAAATTGATAAGAGAGATTGACTACTAATCCAGAACTAAGAAAATGCAAGATGTTTGAAAACATGTTGTGATATGCAAAATGACCTAGAAATGCAAGCAAATTGTAACAGAAACTTATGAAATTAAAAGTGTGCACCTGGAGACTGGAAAAGGATGTAATGGAGCTCTGGACTCATTTTCCACTAATGGCATATCAGTCCACTTCCAAATTTCAAGAAATTCAAAAGTGGAATCTGTAGCTCACGATCTGCACTTCTGCTCCTGATAGGTTTTTGGGTCTGGAACTATAGAATTCAACCTGTAGGTGTTCTCCAAGCTTCTTTTAGGGCTTTGACGACTTTGAATGACTTTGACAATTTTTTGACAACATTTCCAATCTTTCTCTTTGACAAATTTGCAAACTAGACCTACAAAACACATGCAAAGAGAGGGAAAAATTGTTGAGGGTTAGTGAATAGGGGTTTTCTTTGTTCAAACCCCTTGTTGGTAATTAAACCCTTGAAAATGAAATGGAATATTGAAAGAGAATGGTGAATGAACAACATGCAATGCTACAACTCACCAAAACCTTGAAGTAGAATTCTGAAGACATGCAAGTAATGGCTCCAAAGTGCTTGAATGCTCTTGTAAACAAAATGCTTGAATGCTAAATCACTTGATTGCTTGTTGGATTGATTAGAAAATTAGGAGGGATGAAATGAGTGGAAAAACCCTACATATATACTTGATTGTGCAATAATTTCTAAAAATACCACATCACAGGCCGACCTTAGATCTTAGAAAATAACAACCCCCCAGAAATTTGAAATAATTTTGATTTTTGTGCCAAATGGGACTCATTCACCCCTAGTGGTGAATGGGTCCCACTTAGGCATTTTAAGTGGGTTTCGGAAATTAGATGTATTAAATGATGTTTATCAGGATTATTTTCAAAAATACACTTAAGTAAGGCCTATAAGTGCAAAATGGGGCCAATTAAAGCATAAGAAAGATATAATTATTAATGACAAGCCTAGAAAAGCATAAAATTTTGTTACAACACTTTACAACACTTTGAAATAAGGCTTGGTAAATGATAAAAAGAAGTTATTTAGGTGAAATATATTAACAAGACCCTAGAAAAGTGTGACAGTGTGTTACAACACTTTACAACACTTAAGTAAGGTACCACTTGAATTCTTTTATTTCACCAGGGCCCAAGACCTAATGTGAATGTGTTATCCACATTACAACACTAAATCAAGGCACAATTAAGCCAAAATTACAAGGAGGACCCAAAACGAGACAAAAAAAAAGTAGAAGGGTTACTTTTTCAGTGTCCACATTTAGCCCCCACTTTAGTGAGAGGATGAACTTGCTTCAAACTCTTACTAAAGTAGACCAATGCACATCAAGAGGTATTCCCATGAACCAATGCTAGCAAGATGGGATAACAACAATCAAGAGGAGCGATCAAGCCCCTAGGATCAAGATCTCATGACAAACCAACATAAGTGCAAAGGGAACATGCATGATATCAAGAAAAATGACAAGGCGCAAGCATACAATGCCAAAGATGAAAGAGAGAAAAAGGAAAAAGAAAAAGAAAGAATCGGATCAAGCTTCGATCATTTTTCCAACACGATGTGGATCATATCTAGGTTGTTTGTCCAGAAAACACATACTCACTCTGAGGCGACAAAACTCGTGGTTGTACGTCGGGTGATAAGGCCTAAAAGGTGAGAAACATACACTCATGGTTGGTCTGCACTCACACACACGCAGGTGGCTATGGGGAAATTCATGCCTCGAAATGGTCTTCACGCTCAACCATACCAAAGTTATACCTCCTGATAACTTTAATAAGGTGCCACAAAGGAAAATGACTTTTTGAGCTTCACGAGACAAACAAAACTTCATATGCTTGGAGCTCATGAACAAATGTGATGGCACCACAAGAATGCAAGTTGTGTTATGCAAGGTGGCCATATAACAATTGAAAAATGCAACATGCAAAGGATGTTCAAAGGATTCTTGCTTAATTCATGTGAGGTCTTTAACTTAGGGAACATTGTGTCTAATATCTCCAAGAGAGGACCAATCAAAGAATAGAAAATTCACAACTTAGGGGATGTAGTGTGTCGCATCAAGCCACCAAGAGGAATGTAATATGCTAAGATAGATCACGCTCATGAAGGACATCACACCCAATATCATCCACAAAGTGACAAAATGCATCGTATGAAGTAAGAAGGTTGCACTAAGAACCAAGAAAAAGGAAAAATGCAAAAGAATAATGCCAATGTATGCCCCCACTTTAAAGGAATTGCTACACATTGTAGTGTGAGCAATTACTTTAAAGTAGCAAATGAAAAATGAAAAAAAGAAAGGAAGACATGAGAGCCAACTTGGAAACCCTTATGCCAAGTCATATGTTTTGGAGTAAAGTTGTGTCATGTAAGAGAAAGGAAAAAGAAAAGGAAGGGGTTTCCCCCAAAAAGAAAACACCAAACACATAAGGGATCTATGGATTTGGGGTTTATATGTTCTTTGTTGCAATGTTTGGTAGAGAGCTTGGAACTGTCATCATCTCCCAAATACATAGAACTAGAAGAATGACACAAAGAGAGTGAAAACAAAGAAAAACCTTTTAGGTCAACATGGAAGAGACATGAATTTCTTGATGCCTTACGCCATTCCCAAAAGGAAAACACAAGACAAACGAAAAAGAAAAGGTGAAAGAAAATGAAAAGCTTTTGGGTCAACATGAAGGAGACATGAATGTCTCAATGCCTTGTGTCATCCCCAAAAGGAAAACACAAGAAAAATACAAAGATAAAATGAAAAGGAAAAGAAAAAGAAAGCCTTTTGGGTCAACATGAAAGAGACATAAATGTCTTAATGTCTTGCATCATCCCCAAAAGGAAAACACAAGAAAAAGGCAAAGAGAAAATGAAAATGCAAAGAAAAAGAAAGCTTGTTGGTTCAACATGAAATAGACATGAATGTCTCAATTCCTTGTGTCATCTCCAAAAGGAAAACACAAGAAAAAATACAAAGATAAAAAGGCGAAAGTGAGGTACGACATAGAGAAGAATGAAGGTACAAGTAGAAGAATGTCACAAAGAGAGAGAACATCAAACAAAACATCACGAGGGATCACATTATGCACATGCAATCACACAAAAGAAAAAGAAATAAGTGTTGGTATGTGGCGACTGATCATGCTATACTATACACCTCAGCATGTATCCTCACCGAAAAAAGAAAAATCACTAAAAAAAGAAGAAAAAAAAACTAACTTTGTAAAACCCTAATTCTGGAAGCTTCTAAAAAGCTTGTTATAAGGGGTTGGGATGGGGGTTACAGTATGTAGAAAAAGGCGATTATTCGCGAGATTGTAATATGTTTTGCACTAGATAATAAAATCATTGGATGGTTGTGGTTTTGTGGATGTAGCCTGAATTGGGTGAACCACATTAAATTCTTTGTTGTCTTGTTTCTTCTATAATTTTATGTGTTTTATTTCTCTATTTTATTGATCAAATCTACATTTAACTGTTAGATATCTTCCTTCTAACCCTAACAAGTGGTATTAGAGTGGGTTTTGTTTGATTATCATCTATAGGAAAGTCCCAAGGTTGAGTGGGAGTCTCATGGTTAAGTGGGAGCAATGGCAGACAAGGGTAAATTGAAGATAGAAAAATTCAATGCGCATCAGTTATGGAAGATGTAGATGGAGGATTATCTCTATTAGAAGGATTTATAGAGGCCATTGGAAGGAATAGCCAAGAAACTAGCAACAATGAGTAATGAGGAATGGAAACTTTTGGATAGAAAGGCACTAGGAACCATTTGTTTATGCCTGGCACAATCAGTGACATTCAATATTACAACAACAAAGACAACTCAAGATTTGATGGAAACCCTAGTGAAGTTATATGAAAATCCTTCCACTTCGAATAAGGTATTTCTTATGAAGCGTTTATTTAATATGAAAATGGTAGAAGGTGGGTCAATTGTTGATCATTTAAATGAGTTTAATACGGTTACTAGTCAATTAACTTTTGTAAATGTAAACTTTGATGAAGTTAGAGCTCTTTTGATTCTATGTTCTTTTCTAGAAAATTGGAATAGCTTGGTAATGGTTGTTAGCAATTTTGTTTCTGGTTTGAATACATTGAAATTTGACGATGTTGTTGGTGTTATTTTGAGTGAGGAAATTAGTAGGAAAAGCTCAGGTGGAACATTCACATCAAGCAGTGTTTTGAATGCAGAAAGCAAGGGTAGAAGAAAGGAGAGAGGAAACAATTCTAGAAGTCGTGGGAAGTCACGAAGAAAATCAAAGGACAAAAGGTCTCAATCTAGAGACAAGAGGGATTGTTGGTACTGTGGTAAGTCGAGTCATTTAAAGAAAGATTTTTGGTCTAGGAAAAATAAAGGAGACAAAAAGGAAGGCAATAAAGAGAAAAATGTGGTAAGTAATAAATCTGATGAGGATGCTTTGATTCTTTCCCTTGATAATGCTGATGATTCTTGGGTGTTAGATTTAGGGGCTTCATTTCATGCTATGCTCCATAGAAGTTATCTTCTTGATTATGTCCAAGGGGATTTTGGGCTAGTTTATTTGGGAGATAACTAACCCTATCAGATTATTGGAAAGGGAAGAATCGAGATTAAGTTGCAGAATGGGAACCATTGGCTACTACGTGAGGTAAGGCACATTTCAAAGTTAAAAAGAAATTTAATTTCAACATGGCAACTAGATGATGAAGGTTGTGTTGTTACATTTAGTGATAAAAATTGGAAGGTTACAAAAGGTGCCTTAGTGGTAGCAAAAGGTTTGAAAGTAGGCACCTTATATCTTTGTACATGTCATTATGTTCCTTCTACTTTAGCTATTGCAGATAAAAATCAATGTTTAGGAATAGTTGTTGTAGTTCAGCAGGCAGAAAATCCGATAGTTGTTGTGGATTATGAATCAGCACTATGGCATAATAGACTTGGGCATATGAGTGCAAAATGTATGAAATTACTTCATTCAAAGAATGTTTTACCAGGTCTGAAATGTGTTAATATGGATTTCTATGAAAGTTGTGTGTATGGAAAACAAAAGAGAGTTAGTTTTCTCAAGGATGGGAAGCAAAAGAAAGATGAGAAATTGGAGCTTGTGCATACGAATGTATGGGGACCAGCTCAAGTATCTTCTCTCGGTGGTTCTCAGTACTATGTCACTTTTATTGATGATGCAACAAGGAAGGTTTGGATTTATTTCCTTAGGAAGAAATGTGATGTATTTGAAACTTTTAAGAAATGGAGAAGCTTGGTTGAAAATGAGAAAGGTAAAAAGTTGAAATGTCTCAGATCTGATAATGGTGGTGAGTATTGTAGCAAAGAGTTTGAAGATTATTGTTCCTCCAATGGTATTTGTAGGCAAAAAATAGTTCCAAGGACTCCATGGGAAAATGGAGTGGCTAAGTGCATGAACAGAACAATAATGGAGCGTGCACAAACTATGAGATTGCATGTTGGGTTGCCTTTAAACATGTGGGCATAGGCTATAAACATTGTTGTTTATTTAATCAATAGAGGTCCCTCTAATTCTTTGGGTTGTGGTATTCTACAGGAAGCATGCACATTTAAGAAGGTGAGTTATTCTTTTCTCAAGACCTTTGAATGTGAAGCATTTGCACATGTAGATTCTAAAAATAGAACCAAGCTTGATGAAAAATCAAAGAAATGTATATTTGTTGGATTGGCATTGATGAATTTGGTTATAGGCTTTGAGATTTTGAAAATAAAAAAATTATGAGGGATGTCATATTCAATGAGAAAGTGTTGTACAAAGATCAGTTGTAGCAACATGAGAAGAAAGAAAATGATTATGTAGTGTTGGATGATACACCAAACAACAATGTTTCAATCGTTCCTCATGCTCCGCAACAACAACAAAAACAAATACCACAAACTCCAATGAATGTTAGATGATCTTCAAGGATAAGTAGACCTCTAGAAAGATTTTCTCCCTCTTTGTATTCTATTTTATTAACTGATGTTGGTGAACCAGAATGTTATGATGAAGCTATGCAGGTGGATACCAAGGTTCAATGGGAGCATGGAATGGAAGAAGAAATGGACTTCTTGCTGGAAAATCAAACTTGGGAATTATGCAAGTTGCCTACAGGTAAAAATGATTTACCAAACAAATGGGTTTATAGGCTGAAAGAGGAGGATGGAGGTAAGAAAATATTTAAAGCTAGATAAGTTGTAAAGGGATTTGCACAGAAAAAGGGTATTGATTTTGATGAAATCTTTTCTCCTGTTGTTAAAATGACTTCTATTTGTACTGTTTTAAGTATTGTGGTTGCTGATAATTTGCATTTAGAACAACTTGATGTTAAAACAACCTTTCTCCATGGTGATTTGGAAGAGGAAATATATATGGAACAACCACAAGGATTTGAGGTCAAAGGTAAGGAGAAACTTATGTGCAAATTGAAGAAAAGTCTATATGGCTTGAAGCAAGCACCTCAGAAATGGTATATTAAATTTGATAGTTTTATGGCTAAGCAAGGTTACAGTCAGTGTAATTCAGACCATTGTGTTTATTTTAAGAGGTTAGATGATGATAGCTACATTATCTTATGTTTATATGTTGAGGATATGCTTGTAGCGGGGTCTAACATGGATCACATACGAGATTTAAAACAATAGTTAGAAAATTCATTTGCTATGAAGGATTTGGGGGCATCAAAGCAAATCCTTGGTATGAAGATTACAAGAGATAGAAAAAATAGAAAATTATTTTTATCTCAGGCTAATTATGTTGAGAAGGTGTTGCAAAGATTTCATATGGAAAATGAAAAAGTTGTCAGCAAACCTTTTCCCAGTCATGTTAAGTTGACTAAGAATATGTGTCCAAAGACATAAAAGGAGGAAGAAAAAATGTCCAAGGTACCATATGCTTCAGTTGTAGGTAGTTTAATGTATGCCATGATATGCACAAGACTAGATATTGCACATGTTGTAGGAGTTGTTAGCAGGTATATGATTCATCCCGGTGTTGAGCATTGGAATGTGGTAAAATGGATTCTCAAGTGCTTGAGAGGTACATCCAATAAATGTTTATGTTTTGGGGGCTCTAATACTGATTTAAAAGGATATGTTGACTTAGATTTTGTAGGGGATATTGATACCAGGCAGAGTACCATAGGCTATGTATTTACAGTTGGTGGGACAACAGTGAGTTGGATTTCTCGGTTGCAAAAGGTGGTTTCTTTATCCACCATAGAGGCAGAGTATGGTGTTGCAACAAAGGCGGTAAAAGAGATGATATGGTTGCAAATTTTCATGGAAGAGTTGGGAAAACAACATGTTGAAAGTTACTTGTTTATAGACAACTAAAGTGTTATACATCTTACAAATAATTCTTCCTTGCACTCTAAAACAAAACACATACAATTGAGATATCATTTCATTTGGTTAGTGTTGGAGGATGGACAGGTCAAGCTGGACAAGATACATATAGATGCCAATCCATCTGATATGTTTACAAAGGCGGTGACAAGGGAGAATTTGAGCTCCTCTTCAGCTTCGGTTGGCCTTCAAGGTTGAATTCATGTATAACAGAGCAGTAGGGTCCAAGGTACTTATTTCCAGTGGGAGCTATAAGTGCAGTAGTGTCATCCAAGATCGGTCTACAAGTGGGAGTTTGTGTTGGTGTGGATCCTGATCAGTCTCCAAGTGGGAGATTGTTAGTATGTGGTGACTGATCATGCTATACTATACACCCCGGCATGTATCCTCACCGAAAAAGGAAAAATCACCGAAAAAAGAAAAAAAACTGACTTTTTAAAACCCTAATTCTAGAAGCTTCTAAAAAGCTTGTTATAAGGGGTTGGGATGGGGGTTACAGTATGTAGAAAAGGTGATTATTTGGGAGATTGTAATATTTTTTGCACTAGATAATAAAATAATTAGATGGCTATAGTTTTGTGGATGTAGCCCAGATTGGGTGAACCACGTTAAATTCTCTGTGTTGTCTTGTTTCTGCTATAATTTTCTGTGTGTTTTATTTCTCTATTTTATTGATCAAATCTACATTGAACCGTTAGACATCTGCCTTCTAACCCTAACAATAAGGAAAAGGAAAATCCTAAAGACTAGTAAGGAAAATGCAAGTCAACCGTCAAGCAAGTCATCTGCCTCCCAATCATGGTCATGATATTCATAAGGTGTATGGCTAGCTAAAGGGACAATAGCAAGTGACAAACTAGGAGAAGTGTCAGGTTCATCACTCTGTATAGGATATTTTTCATGTAAGCTCATCAAAGAGGAAAATAATGTGTTCAAATCATTATGTACCTCTTTATCAATTTTGGTGTTCTCATCATCATCATCCAAATTAATCACAATAGGAGGACGAACAATAATTTCCAATGAAGAGTGTAACTCTTTTTGTGATTGTTGTATTGGATCATTTTTTTTTGGGTGGGGAGGAGGATCATCATGCAATTCTTTAGTCAAGTTCAGATTTTGATTTTTGGTACTTAACTCTTCATGTAACTTGCGAGCAAGGGCATGATGTCTACGCCTACCCTCTCTAGCACCTCTGTTTCTTTTGGTTTTGTTATCAAGTTGTGTTAGGGTAAGAGTGGGTTGATCAACCATAGGTTGTGTTTCTTCCCTAAGGGGAGGAACGGAAGGAACCATAGGAGGTTGGTCAACCACTTTCTCTTTGGCCTTGTAAACTTGTTTAATTCGAGGAGGCGTGACAAAGTTGCTTTCATTGTCTCTTGGTCTCTTGGATGATGAAGGGGAAGTTTCTAGTGTTGGTTGATCTTGGTTGTGTGGTTCTTATTCAAGTTGAAGCATGGTTTCATCTATGATTGGAGTGTTGGAGGTAGTCAAGGACATGTGTCGGAGAGACAATTTTGTTATTTTCTTTGCTTTGAATTTTCGGTAAGCTATGAAAAAGAAGTCTTTTGTGGCGTTATAGGTTCCATCAGCTCAAGCCAAAAGGCTTCTAAGGAAAATTTCACTTTGGAAGACAAGGGGTTAAAGCCGCTATGGTGGACAATGAATATTTCATTGTCAAATGGAAACTTTAAGCATTTGTGTATAATCGAAGGGACTACTTTCATTTAGTGAAGCCACGGATGGCCTAGCCACAAACGAAATTGGTCCAACTGTGGGATGATGGAGAATTTGACATCTAATATTTTTGGTCCTATTTGTAATGAAAGGGTGATCGATCCAATTGTAGGGCAAGCAAAACCATTATGCATCTTGATCCATGCTTTCGGTTTATCATAGTCATCTTGAAAAAGTTCATGTAATACTAAAAATTCCTCGGTGATCACGTTCTCTTCATAGGTAGGATCTATTAGTATCCCATTAGTGGGCTTGTCATAGATATGACCAGCTATGTAGAGAGGACCATCAAGTAGATGTTTAATTATATCCTTAGAGGAGAAATAAATATCAAGAGATTTCTTAGATTGGCCCTTACGAGGGATAATGTCTATCGCACCTACCATTTCATCCATAGGATTAATATTGATATAATTTAGGATAGAGTCATTATGTCCATCATCTGTATCAACATTCATCACATCATTCTATGTAGTTTCTCTAACTTTGACAAATGAAATATTATGTTTAGGCATTGGATTAGTGAAAATTTGCAAGTTTTGATTCGGAGGGGCAACAGACTTATTGCCTTGATCACTAACACCTGCAATGGATAGACAATCGAAATCAATGAGGTTTTGCACAAGATGTTTAAGATGCTTGCAATGTTCCATGTCATGTCCATTTTATCGATGATAGTAGCAATAAGCATTTGATTTAAAGTTCGTGGGTAAAGGCTTAGTAGGGTCGGGTGTTTTGACAACAAGAAAGGTAATCATTTGTTGTAAAATTTGGGACATTGTGTTATGAAGGGTGTCAAGTAAGGGTGTGAATTTTCTTTTTGGATCTCCATAACTAAAGGGCACCGAGGTTTTAACAACTACAATTTGGTTATTCGCATTTTGAGGTGTAGGCTGAGGAGGATTAAATTGAAGGAACCCTTTGGTTTTCTTTCTAAATGGTTGGGAATTGTGTTGGTTGGCAAGCTCAGATTTCTCAATTCGGCTAGAAGTAGACCTTGTGTCTCAACTACTAATTGAATTTTGATAATCACAAAGGGAAGTACATAAGTGCATGAAGGATGGGAATTTCATCATAGTGAGCTTGTCCTGAATTTTACTTTGCAGGTTTTCTATGAACATATTTTGAAGGTGTGGGTCAGCTACCTTGACATCGATTTAAAAATAAATCGATTGTTAGCATGAGATAAAATCAGTTATCTTTTCATCCTCATTTTGCTTGCATCTCATCAAATCAGCCAAGGTTTTCTTAGGAGACATGTGCACTTGGAAATGGTTTAAAAATGCATCAACAAGTTTATTAAATGAATGAATTGAATTGTTTGGTAAAGAAGAAAACCATTCCAAGGAAGTATCTTTTAAAGTCCTCGGGAACAATTTTTCTAATAGTTTATCATCAAGGAAAAAATCACTACATAAGGCAGTGTAGGCATTAACATGGTTAGAAGGATCTCCCTTCCCTCCATATTTCTCAAATCTAGGCATCTCTACTCCTTGTGGCATCAATGTTCGCAATATTTCCAAAGACAATGGGCTACTTCAAACATAATATGTGGGTGGACCATTCTAAATTTTGGTTTATGGTGGAGATTTTCTTTTGCATGGAGGAAACGGTTTGGAAAAGTTGTGTTATGAGAGGGTCATTATAAGTGGTATGGGATGGAAGTGAAAGTGGCGATGGGGTGTATGTAGTAATAGGGAAAGTGAATGGAATGCTTATAGGTGGTAATGTGGAAGAAGATAGAACATGCGATGCCAAATAGGAATTAGGGATGATAGCAGGAATACTCAAGGAAGGAATCGCATTACTAACTTGTTGCATTTTTGTTGTGATTTGAGGAGTGGTATAGGTAGGTATTGATGCTATTGTTGACGGAGAAGGAATTTGAGTTCCTCCTTGGTTGGCATTATTGTTTGTTGGTGTAGGAGCACTAGATGTTAAAGGAAGATGTTTTTCAAAGATTTGAACTATGTTTTCGCAAGGTCAAGGCCTTCATCACTTTCAAGCATGTGGTGAATGTTTTCTATGGTAGGAATTGTAGTAACAAAAATGTTTTCAAGGCTAAATTGGTGTTGTAGGTCGACTAGGTCCTCATGAATTTGAATGAATTTCTCTTGCGGGATATCATTAGTTCTTGGTTCAACGTGCATGCTACCTGAAGGCAAAGAGTTGCTAAGGCTATTATCCATGCCTAGTGTACTAATGTCAATACTAGGAGTGGAAGCTCTAGATAGCCCAAGATCCACAATGAGTGTGTTATTGTGAGATGTCATGAGTCTCGAACTTCTTCTCACTAAAGTATTAGCAATAGGACACCAAACACTCATGCAAAGGCTACTAAATGCGAGGTGAGTGCAAATGCAATGTAAACCAAGAGCAATGAAATACTTATAACTGAAATTCTAGAAAGTAAAATAGAATTGCAGAAACAACAAACATAAACTCAAAAAATGAATTGTAGATGACAGAAAATGTAGTGCAGAATATGCAACTGGACTAATTCGTCCAGGGTGGCGTATGAGTCCAGGGAGTGATTTTTTTGAAAATTTTCAAAAAAAATAAAATGAATTTTATGCTTTTTATGTTTTCTGATGTAGATAGGATATGAAAATGTAGAATTGTATTGATTTTTAATGAGATTAAGTGCAATAGTGCAAGCTAAATGAACTTTTCACTAATGCAAATTTGGAAACCCTAGAATACAAATTAAACAATGCAAAAGGCAATGCAATGTTAATGTAAGCTATTCCTAGGATGCAAATGCACTCCAAAGCATAATTATGAAGTTCAAAAGTCAGGTTCACCAAAATGTGGACAATGGAAATGGAATGCACAACTTCCTTACTCCACACTAAAAGGGGAATGAAGGAAGAGGAAACCAATTTCACAATGTTCACACTCAAGAACAAGTCCTTGATATTCCAATGCAAAAGAGATTGAAATATGTCAAAGGGGATTTTCCTTTAGGTTGAAAGCTAATAAAATGGTTTTCTACTAATGCAAAACTTGGAAAATGAAAGATGTTTGAAAACATGTTGTGATATGCAAAATGACCTAGAAATGCAAGTAAACTGTAACATAAACTTATGAAATTAAAAGTGTGCACCTAGAGACCAGAAAAGGACGTAATGGAGCTCTGGAATCCTGATGAATTCACTATTGATTCCCATTGGGACTCATTCGCCATTGATGGCATATCAATCCAGTTCCAAATTTTAGGAAATTCAAAAGTGGAATTTGTAGCTCCCGATTTGCACTTCTACTCCTGACAGGTTTTCAAGTCCAGAACTGCACAACTCATCTTGTAGGTGTTCTCCAAGCTTCTTTTAGGGCTTTGATGACTTTGAAGGACTTTGAAAATTTGTTGACAACTTTTCCAATTTTTCTCTTTGACAAATCTGCAAACTAGACCTGCAAAACACATGCAAAGAGAGGGAAAAATTGTTGAGGGTTAGTGAATAGGGGTTTTCCTTGGTCAAAACCCTTGTTGGTAATTAAACCCTTGAAAATGAAATATTGAAAGAGAATGATGAATGAACAACATGCAATGCTACAACTCACCAAACCCTTGAAGTAGAATTCTGAAGACGTGCAATTAATGGCTCCAAAGTGCTTGAATGCTCTTGTAAGCAAAATTCTTGAATGCTAAATCACTTGATTGCTTGTTGGATTGATTAGAAAATTAGGAGGGATGAAATGGGTGGAAAAACTGTATATTTATACTTGATTGTGCAATAATTCCCAAAAATACCACATCATAGGCCGACCTTAGATCTTAGAAAATAATAACCCTCCAGAAATTTGAAATAATTTTTATTTTTGTGCCAAAGGGGACTCATTAGCCCCTAGTGGTGAATGGGTCCCACTTAGGCATTTTAAGTGGGTTTCGGAAATTAGATGTATTAAATGATGTTTATCGGGATTATTTTCAAAAATACACTTAAGGCCTGTAAGTGCAAAATGGGGCCAATTAAAGCATAAGAAAGGTATGATTATTAATGACAAGCCTAGAAAAGGGTGAAATTTTGTTACAACACTTTTAAATAAGGCTTGGTAAATGATGAAAAGAAGTTATTTAGGTGAAATATATTAACAAGACCCTAGAAAAGTGTGAAAGTGTGTTACAACACTTAAGGTACCACTTGAATTCTTTTAGTTCACTAGGGACCAATACCTAATGTGAATGTGTTATCCACATTACAACACTAAATCAAGGCACAATTAAGCCAAAATTACAAGGAGGACCCAAACGAGACATAAAAAGTAGAAGGGTTACTTTTTCAGTGTCCATAAAGTGTCCAAAAAGCCTTATGGAGAGTTGGGTGCCTAGAACCAACTTCACCTCCAAGATCCATTTCTAGTAAATAGTAACTCACTACTACTAAAAAACTATTACTAACCCTAATAAAAAATAATTGTCGTATAAGTAAAATAATAATGGTAAAACATAGCTACTATTGATGGTGAATCCCTCATCTAGTACGAATGATTTACCAACAATATTAGGAGTAATTAAATACATGGGATTTACAAGGTTGATGATGCATTAATCCTAACACGCATAAGGAGGGCCTAACTTTTATTTTTTTTAAACATATTCAAACATAATAGAAGGTTCTAAATGTATATGGTAGTGACAAGGTAATTCAAATTATAGATGAGATGAAAATCATTATACTCAATTGGAAAGTTTCCTACATGATGAAGCATGAAAGTTCTTATAAGTACTTATGTTTCTACAAAAATCAACCTCAATAATATGAAGAAGTTAATAGAGATTGAAAGTAGATGGTTATCAAAAAATTATAGCAAGATGCTCTAAATAGAAATAAGATAGATCTTGTTTCAACCCTTAATGATTTATTGATTGTTGTTGGATCTATAAATTTATAAACTCTAATGGTGAAATTAATCAGTATAATGCAAGGTTGATTACTAGAGGATTTACTCAATGACATGGAATATATTACAAAGAAATTTTTTCCACAGTTACAAAATGAGATCTTTTAGGATGCTTCTTACTATTGTAGCTTAAAATGATTGGAATTACTATTGATAGATGTCAAATTTATTTTTAAGGGTGATCTTGAAAAGGATAATTATGTGTCTTAACCAAAAGTCTTTGAAGAACCAAATCATTTAAAATCTCTATTTATCTTAAAGAATCTCCTAGATCTTGGTGTGCAAATATCAATGTTTCTTTCATTTTTTTGGTTTCTCAGTCTACTACTCTAATAATGATTAATTCATTAAAAATGAAAATGGTCATATTGTTATATTTGTATTGAATGTGATGATTTACCCATTATTAGTAGTCTTAACTCCCTAATCCACAAGTATAAGAGAAAGTCAAACATTTGAAATACATGATTGGGTAGTCTCCATCATTTCTTAGAAATGGCCATATTCCAAGATCATTATTCTATTATGGTATATTAAACAAGATATGCACATGATTTTCTTCAAAAATTGAATATAATAGATTGTAAACCTATTGAGTTAACTATTAAATTAAACCCTAAACTATCTTGTAAAAATTCCAACCCTATTTTGTATAGATAATCAATAGGATATTTGATTTACCTTACTCTTTTTAGGCTTGATATTACCTATGAAATAGGTATTGCATCTTGATTTATACAAGATTCATAAATAGATAACTAGAAAATAACAAAAAAAGGATTAAGGCGTATAAAAGACACTTAATTATGGTATTTATTATTCCTACACCAAATATGTTAATTTTTTTGGTTATTATAATGCTAACTATAGTTGTCTTCAAATATGTAGGTGTCATCACATGGAGTAGTAAAAAATAACCTATTATGGATTTTAATCCATAAAGGCTAAATACAAAAGTGAATAGAAGAAGAAGAGGAATCAATTTGGCTTTGAAGACTATTGGAAGGACTACATATTGGTTCTAATGAGAATAACAACTTGATGTGTTATAACCAAAAATATATTATTCTTGCCAAGAATCTTATTCAACACCACTAAAAAAAGTGCATTGAAGTCCATACACACTTCATTCAAAAAAGTTTCTCAATGGTGAAATTACACTCTAGTTCTGCAAAATTGATGATCAAGTAGCAACTATATTTTTAAAGATTTTGTAGTATTAAATTCTATAAATTTAAAACAATGTTAGGCCTCAAGGAATTTCTTTTGAGAGAGTGTGCACATGATAATGGCACCTTCTAGTGGCTAACTTCAACACATAAGACTTGACTTAGTACTTATAAAACCTATAGAAATTTGATAAGACCTAAATGCATTGTATTATATGTAATATTTGTGGGTATTATGTATCTATTTTTTGGGATCCCTTCATCCATTTGAAAAAACAATGTATTATATGTAAGACCTATGAGTATTAGTAAGAACTAAGGGCATTGTAAATTATATGCAAGACCTTTTACATTATGTATTATAACAAGAACCTCAAGGGGGTTATTTTGAGAAGACTTAGGCTCCAACAAGAAACTCTCTAAGACCTCTTTCAATATCATTAATAAAATTTGGATCTAAAATAATGAAAAGAGGTTTATCATGTATTCTAGAATACATGATCTTCATCTTGACATATATTTTATGCATGTGGCATGCTTGTCAAAGAAGTCATGTGTTACCGAGGACCTTCATCTTTTTAAAAAAATGATAGAATGAACTCCCTATAAAAAATAAGGGGATTGTTGGTGCATAATGTTTATTAGGGGTTCACACTTATTTATAATTCATCCTAATAATATTAATAAGATGAAAGGAAGAAATGTATGTAGAAACACTTCCTACACCAATCTAAAGAGAAAAAGAATGTACAATTTTGTCAACTTTAACACCTTAAACAGTTACTATGAAGAAGATGCACATATTAGGAACACAATATAAACATCAACAAAACTATATGCAAAATAAAAACATGAGATTTACATGGGGAAAACCCTTTTGGGAGAAAACCCCAACACTCCAAAACCCTTCTCAATGTATTATAGTAAATAATTTGGTTACATACACTTGTATAAAAAGTTTCTTATAGGAGAATACAAACGTTAATTCTAGAGTAATTTCAACGCGATAATGATACTTATAATTAAATCATAATACAACTCCAAAATACAACATTTCAACATATAGGATTTTACAATGCATAAATTAGATTCTTCCAAAATGGTATGCCCAAGAATGCATCATCCTCTTCATTGCATGCATGCAATATTGAAGATGAACATGCAAAGCACCCATCTTATCTTGCACATGCAAATTGAAATCTGATAACTGTAAACAACACATGCAAGAAATCCACTTAACATGCAAGGCACATTCATGCATGCACAACTCTAGTTGTTTTGGAAATTCCTAAAATTGACTCCTCCTTTGTTATAGTTCTTGTCATTGTCAACTAATAATTTGACATGAGTTAACTATCAATTACTTCAATCAACTTATACAAAGTGGGGTGCCTACATATGTCCTAAAAAATAGGAATCATCTCACCCATTCCACTTCACATGGAGGATGACAACCCAAAGTTCCACTCTAAAAAATGACATCACCAGATACACATAATTAATTATATAGATAAATTATCAATATAATTTTAACATTAATAATTAAATAATCAATGTTGGAAAATCAGAGGTTTAGACACCTTATTCTTAATATAAGGCTCTATTATCATTATAAGGTTTAGCCTTATAATAAAACATGTCATTGGACATATTAAATTAGGTATGATTTGTAAATTGTTACTTTTAAAATGTTAATTGATTTATTAATTAGCTTAAATAACTACAATTAGTTATTTGGTGAAAAGATATCAACCTTACATGAAATATTTAGAAATATATCAACTAGCATATTTTAGGTTTACCTTAAATAGGAAAAATTACATTGAAAATGTATTTGAATGAATTGTTTATATCATTGGATATATGTTTGAGAGAAGTTGACATAGGTGCAAGAGGAATTTAAGCATTGGAATAAGGGGAGGGGAGATTGTGAAAGCTAGGTTCTTCAATTTGGTTGTTAAACATTATCGAGTTTTTTTCAAATAAAAGAATATTTTTTTGTGGAATTTTTTATCATAAGGTTTTTCATGTAAATTATTTTGTAATATGTTGATCTCTATGTATTTTATAACTTATAAAAAATACATTGAAAATATATTGAATGAATTTTATATCACTGGGTATATGTGTGATAGATTTTGATATAAATGAAAGAGGCATTTAAACATTAAATTAAGTGGAGGGAAGATTGTGAAAGCTAGGTTCTTGAGTTTGGTTGTTAAACATTATTAAGTTTTTTCAAATAAAAGAATATTTTTTTTGTGAGATTTTTTACCATAAGGTTTCCCGCCAAAATATTATAGTAATGTGTTAATCAATATGTATTTTATAACTTATATTTCAATTGTATATTTTTCTAATATTTTATCTTTCATGTTTAATAATTAGCTATCTATATACCATAATTATTGACAATATTAGGTGTCATACACTTTGAAATTTTATTTATTTATATGTGTGCCCACATGGAAATGAGTGACACACTTGATGTAGTATTGTTGGTCACTTGTAATGTGTATTATGATGTGTGTAAGAGAGAATCTATGTCACTTGAGGTGTGTTAGATCATCTATGGCATTGCAAGATGTTTAAAAGATTCTATTTTGTATATAAGAACATGAAAGAAAGCGTTACAATGTGAACCATTTAATTGACCCACTTATGACGTGTAACTAAAGGTGGAAAAATATAAAGTGGAGCACCCAAGTTTTGTGGCTAAAATATTCCATGTATATTACATTTTTGGTATTGGTTTTATTGACTTAGCATGAGGTGTTGGAATTTGTACCATGAGGTTGGATGCTACTTTTGGGCTCATAGAGTTGGCATGGTTTTTGAAAATATATAGTTTCTAGGTTTAGACTTGCCCATTTATTAGATTCTTTGATTTGAGGTTTAAAGAGAGGCACTCATTCATGCAAGAATTATTCTATCAAATTGAATCAATGAATCCAATGGTTGGATATTTCCTCTCTCTCCTAATAGAACACTAATACGTTGATATTGTATTCTAACAAATTTATTACCGGTAATGCATTAGGTGTGCTTTGGAGGCTAGGTCTTTTCCAAAATATTTTCTCAAGGTATATATTAGGTGTTATTTTCTTTGTTGTTCTTCATTAGATTTATATCTTATTTTATTGATTATATCATAAGATTAATGTAAGAACTATATAGTTTTCTTTCATAGGTCTTCTACTGCAAAATGGACAACACAAGCAATAATTTTGGAACTTGTTAAATATGGTCTTAAGATTTTAATGGCTTTAGCAAGGACATGGTCCAATTTTTCCATGATGGAGTACTTTAGTTTAGCATTTTGAAGGGATTTACTAAAAAAGGCAACAAGCTATTTAAATCCCTCATTATTCTTTTGTAGAAGGACAAGTGCAATATTTTGGAAAGAAGCAAAGGAGAATAATTGGAAGGGATTGGTATATTTTGGACTAGCTTATGTTTTAGACTAACACGGCCTCCTACATAAAACAAATATATATATATATAAGAAAACCTTAGTCACAAAAAATTGAAGAGCATAGACCTAAATGAAAATTAAAGATGAATCTCCATCAGTACAATAACACATATTGAATAAAATATATCTTTTGCTCACAATCTTAGTTTCTTGCATGTCTTATGAGCCTCCTGAGTGTCTCCATGTTTTGCATTCTTGTTTACTAGTGCAATGTGAATTACAACATATGTGATATGAAAAAACTTAAACAAAAATAATAATTTCACGATCTTGTCATATAACATTTATTTGATGCATAGTGGGTGCCAAATAAGTTGTATACAATATTCATATACACAAACATGAAAAAAAAGTATTTTTCTTTCCCATAATATAGATACATAAGAACATTAAAAAACATTTTATTTTTTGTTAGATAGCATTTGATTATGTTGGGTGAATATTTTGTAATCAAAAAATTGATTACAAAATGGTGATATTGGCCACAATATAGTGATATTAAATCTCTCCTCTCAAAAAGGGGAGGCTCCCTTCTTATTGCTAACTAAAAACAAGTAGTAATTAACTAAGCTTATGTACACTACAATTATCCATGGGGGTGTTTCCATTCATCATATTCTCTTTTTTAAAAATAGATGTTTCCTCTTGCAAAACTACAATGATAATCCCATGGCAATTACAACATGTAATTAACCACAAAGTACTAGTTTGAGCAATAATAACCAATATCTATTTCAGTTAGACAAAAGAATAACTAAAATGATACCAGCAAGTGTCGGTAGCAAGAAAATCCACAAAAGACCAAATTATTTTGTTGCTTTCTATGTTGATTCAGAAAGAAAAAGAATGGTATATGTTGTAGCCCAAAGTCTCCAATAGATGCCACCAAAAGATCAACTAAATGTAGATAACAACTCATCGCCCAAAGTCTTCAAATTTTCACCAAATTATACACATAAACATAATTGCCAAATATAATATTGTAGCTTAAAAACTTCAAAATCATATTTGGATTACCTCCTAGAACATACTCAATTCCACGTTATGATTCAATCATGTACAAGATAATGTAATGAGAAAGACATAAAAACAATCTCAACACACAACAAACTTGATCCAAGGCAAAGATTGGATGCCAACTTGCTTCTTTTATTGATTGAATCTTGATTTACACCTCAAAAAAAAAGTTTCAAAATTCTTTTCAATTTGGAAGCACTTCGTTTCATAAGCTAAAAGATAATATTTACAAAAGATTTTGTTATTTATAGAGGAGAGCCAAGAGCTAAAATAGGAAAATTACAACTAACTTGACTTATTCAAAGAGTCTGATTTGAATTAGGAATTCAATCCTCTTACATGTAATTGTTATATTATAGAAGACATGTGATATGTCATCTACCAATTACAAATTTCATAAAGGAAAAAGCTTAAAATAAACTAAGTCTGGATAAGCACATTCTTCATCATTCTCCTCTAGGAAATCTTCATATCTTTTCAGTACAGCTTAGACTTTACAGTCATCTAGTCCAGATGTATGACTGGAGATTGTGATTACTCATGTGATGGAGTCCTCAATACTAATACATGATTTCTTATGCTTATCCAATATTATTTTTAGATTATCCTAAGTCACTTGAAAATCCACTAACTTATCGATGGAAGCTAAGGAAAAAGCTCTTGATTCAATCTCTTTGAATTAGTGATGTGAACTCTTGGATAACCGTATCCACGAGAAGGATTTTTTGATTATCATCTAGTACTTGGAAAGGAAGCTCCTTAATCTTGGCGATGAGATTTGACCCTCTGTCATTGCCTATTTCTTGAGCTTATTGCAAATATTTGATTAGCTCGTTGATGACATCCTTTTTATGTTTCATTGTTTATTGGATTCCAATTAACATTTTCCTATTGGGAATCACCCCAATTTCTACCAATACATCAGGCTTGAGATGATTCCTCATTTTGGTCTAGGCTTCAATACCTTTCTTTGACAATTGCAGGTTCTGAGACAACATATCAATTGTTTGGTTCAATTCCGATTTCACTTTCTCCATGTTGTTGATCAATTCAATTGAAGACTTCAACTTATGCTAATATCGTGTTTATCCATTCAATGACAACACTGCCTTGTGCATGAATCCTTTTAGCCTTTTGGATTGCAGGATCATCCACATGTCCTTTTCATACTTTTCAAGCAAAGAGGCCATTATTTCCTGCAAATCTTCCTTTGCACCTTCATGAGTTTGTTTACCTAGTTCTATCCTAGTGATTGCATAGTCTAAAAAATAAACTTCTTTTGCAATCTTATCTAGGGGAGGTTGTGTTACCTCAACATACTTATAACCTAATTTATCAACCAACACCCTTGAAAGAGTTTTGGCCTTCTTTGTAGACTCTGTCTTCATAGGAACCATTTGGCCAAAATCAAAGTCATTTAGAGAGACGGTTCGCTTCTTCCTCTTAGGTGTTTGTGATGCTAACCATGGATGGAGAGTGGAAGAATCTCCTTCCATACCTACCACCATGGTTTGCATTGATGAAGTTGTATCTACAATAGTGGTGGTTACAATCAATGGAGTATGAGTTAGAACTGCAACTGGAATTTCCAGACTTAATACATTATGTGAGGAATCAAGCATGAATTTTTCAAAATTAGATTATGTGTTCACATCAAAAACAGTTGAAGAAAAACTAGGAAAATAAGATGAAGATCTAAAAATGTTTTCAAAATTATTACGAGGAATATCAAAAATTAACCCACTTGTTGACGATGAGTGAATTGACTGAATTGACATAGTAGGAGTAACAAAAATGGTGGTAATAGTAGGCAAATATTGTTCACTTGTAACAGCAGGAGGAGTGGGACTTGGTAAGGTATCAATTATAGGAGAGGTTCAAGAGATGTGGGAATCTTTTGGTGCAGACTCAGGCTACAAAGTGACTGGAGATTCTTGTGTTCCTTCAACTAGATTTCCCTCTCCTTGTTCTTCACCCTGAGCTGATGTCCCTTCCTTTCCTTTACTCTTGTCTCCTTTCATCATAAAAGTAAACTTAGGTACCTTGCTGGTAGTTGGAGTATCATCTTTGTTCTTTATCCTTAATTCCCTTTTCTTTTTACTTGCAAGCATTTCAGTTTTCTCCTCTTCTGATCATGTATTGAAATGCTTCAATTTGATACCCTTACTGTGCAACCAAACATTAGTGTTTGCAAGAATATACTGAAATCTCTCCCTTATAGAAATCATCTATTTTTGAGACCACTGGATTGGTGATGAATGAGTGACAACAATATTCTTCTCTTCATAGTGAGGATCAAGAATATCATATTCATCTTCCATATCCTCAGGGATATTAGCAAGATCCAAGTCTCTGATCTAGTCTAAGGTAAGCCAAATGTAGTCAAGCCTCCTCACATCCTCATTAGTTTTGCACTCAACCCATATGTCTTCAACTATGTGCACATGCGAGTAGCTTTTCTTAAGTTTGTCCTTCATCTCCCTATAATCAAAATCATTCATCTTTTTGTAAATTTTCATTGTCACCCATTGCATCTTCGTCTTTGTAACCTTGGCTCTAGGAGATGTAGTGATGGAGTACCTACCAATGGTAAGAGGAAATTTGAATCCATCCTTGTGTGACTCAACTTGCTTTTTGTGTACAACCATGATTTGTCTACATATCTCCATTAACACAATCTTGTCACTAGGATATCTAGGAAGTATATATGGATATCTGTCAAAACATCCAACTCTGATAAATGTAAAGGTGGGAAACTGTAAGAACATGCAACCATACTTCTTAACTAGCTCCCATGCCTCATCTAATACTCATTTCTTCTCCATCTCCTTATCAAAGATACATAATTTTGAGTAGAAAAAAGCATCATTGACTCTCTTAAAATACTTGAGGCTTTGCTTTAGAGTCAATTGAGGATAATACTCATATACATGAATTCTCTTCCTGTCACCCTCCGAAGATAACCCTATGAATTTTTGCATTGAGGTAATAGCATAAACTAGATAAGAATTCATATAGAACTTCAAAGAAGTAGAAACCTTTGAAAGCTACTCATAGATGGCATCACTAATTAGCTTTCCCTATAAAATTTTCTGATTTCCTTTCCTTATGACGTGAATGTAATGATACATCCACTCTTGAAAACTATGAGAAGTTGACAATCCTTTAATTCTACTGAGAATAGTTATCAAGTCATTCACCTCTTCGACGAACTCACTTCTATGGATATTCTTAGGCCACCTTGCTATGGTAAGCCTAGCATTCTTGAGCCATCTTGTATTGATGTTCTTCTTACACTTTTCAATATTTTTATCATATTAGGCTTGTGAGTTTTCCATGTTGAGGTCAGCATATTCATCAATACTTAGAAACAAGAAAATCTTGTCAAAGAACTCTTCATCCAATCTTATGAGCACCTTCCGATTTGTATTTCTAACACTTTTAGTCTCTTTGTGGAAATGTGTTGCTATTGCTAGAAAAAAATTTGACTTGTGTGTTGACATTGGAAATGAGGCTACTAATTGAATACTACTCTCAAAAATACACCTGATGTTCGCATCAATTGGTTTCTTATTCACTCTCTTCAAGAACTTAGACATGTCTACATGCCCAATTTTAGTGTCCTTGATTTAATCAACATTGGACTCCATAGATGTGTTCGGAATCACCCCTTGATACTAGTATTTCATGTTTTTCTTCTTTGGTGGAGGAACTGACATTGACAAAGAAGCTTAAAAACATGAAGTTTAGAATTTCCCAATGTTAGAGAAATTTCATTTTATTGTGCAGTTCCAGAGAAATTCTATGCTCATAAATGAATATCTCTTAACTGGATGCAAGGGCACAAAAATTTTGTGCCCCTGCATGAGAGTTAGACAAAAAATATGCAATTTGGGAAAAAATTCCTGAACTGCATTTTGGGTAGATCTAGATTAGGAAAAAATTCTTGAACTAAATCTTGGGTAGAACAAAACCTCATGTACATCGGTAAAAATTCCCTAATGTACATGAGTTCCATTTAGATGTGATAAAGTGCATTTTGGGTTTTAAAATCCGAAATACATTCCATGGTGACTAGGTTTAAGTCAATTGGGGTTTAAAACCTTACCTACATAAAGTTACAAATGATGTCAAGGTGTAGTTTGGTATTTAAAACCCGAATTACACTCTTGAAGGTGGAATCAATATGTAGTTCAGGTTTTAAAACCTAAACTACACCTTGAAAGGCGAATGACAGTATTATGTATTTCCGGTTTTAAAACTCAAAGTACAAGGTGTGATGTTGTGTAGTTTAGGTTTTAAAACCCAAACTACATGGAAAATGCTTGGTAGAACTTGAGTGTTGGTGTGATAAAATTCCTTGTAGGTGTATGAAGGATCTGTAATGGTAACGGTGTTGGTTTGGGTTTGAATCCTAACCTACATTGTGGTATGGTGACTTGTTTTGATGTCACGCGGGATAAAAATTCCATGTATAATAGTTTGCATGTTGCATTTGGGTGAGTGATGATTGAGTTTTATTCCCCATGATATATTGTGATAGGGTCGAAATTAAAACAATGAGGATTTATGCAAATAGGATAAATATTTGAGAGAGAATAGTGAAAAGTTATTCAAGGTTTCATCCCTAAACAACACATTGTTTATATAAAGCAACGCGCCAAACCAAACCCTACGTGTGGTAAATGTAAACACAAACTATTATTTTTTAGGAAACCCTAAGTCGAGACCATTTAAGAGACAAACACGAGCACAAATGCATAAATATTTTAAGACAAAACTGAATAGAAACCAACAAAACAAAAAACTAATTTAAACCCATGTAGAAAACCTAAACTAACGACACAAGCATAAAAACCAAAATAATGAAAATGAGTATAACATACCTCATAACCCTAGATGAATGGTGAGGGAAAACCTATGAAATCTTCACGGTTGTCAACCACAATTACTACAACATGCAAGGAGGAAGCAAGAGCATGCAAGAAGATGGAGAAACAAAAATAAAATGAAATAAAAATGAGTTAAAACCATATAGAATCCGTCTCAAAATCATCACTAGGACTGCCATTAATGTCGTATGTGTGATTTTAGGGGTGTATTCACACTAAAATTCCCCATGACTACACTCCTAAATGCAGTCTGACAAAAACATGTAGTGTCGCTCAAATTCAACACCCCTGCATGATAAAAAAAATGATCAATATTAAAAATTAATCCTTTTGCAAAATTTCAAAGAGTAAAAAGCTTGATCACTTGAAATGGCTTTTCGAAAGATCAAACTACACATGAGGGCAACTGATATTTTCCTCAGTTTACGTGCTTAGAGGATGTGGGCTATAAAATAGACAAGTTTCGTAGGGATTATCCCATGAATTGAGTGAGTTGAATTTGAGGCTAATAGATTGTTTGACCTACTAATGATTTTTGTGTGATATGCATACATAAAAATATTAGAAAAAATATATTTTCCACAATATATATACATTAGAAAACAATTTAACTTTTTGCTAGATATTTAATGAAATAAATTACACAAGACAATAATATGATAGGAAATATGTTACAAATACTTGATAATAATATGTCACATCAAGAGAGAAACCTCCTAATCCACTTCGAGGGGGATAACTCCATTAGTTTTCAATAAAAACATAATGCTCAACATGGTGATTATAACTAGTTACTAAATCCTATATACCTAATTATGCCTTGGCTACCACCGAAGTCGATGTAGGTACTTAACTATAACCCTTAAGATAACCTAAATACATATATATGATTATGGCAATGATTATGTAATTTATTTAAGAGTTAAGGTAGCCACAAACCAACTACTCATAACTCAACAAACACTATAGGATTAGGGGCATAACATTCTCCCTCTCTTTACAAAGCTTTTTCCTTAATACTAATTAATTGTGGATGTTTCTACATAAAATATTCATCTTATCATGTGGTAACTTCAACCCACAAATACTTCCATTTAATGAGGTACTCTGATATTGTCCTTGTTCTCAACTTCTTCATCTCCAAGATGGGTCTTCCCTTTCCATATAGCTTAGGTAGTATTGTTTGTGTTAGAATTTTGTATTGGTCCACTTGCCTCTTCATTATGTTATGTTCTTTTGCCTTTTTCTCCTTGAGACTAGATGGTAACCCTTGTTAGTGTTGACATGTTTTTTCATTTCTCTAACCTTTTTGTGTACCATTGATGAAGAGATGAGGGTTTTCCCACAATAGTGTGTCTCACTTTTGGGACATGTTAATTTTTGCTAGAAATCACTTTTTTAGAAAAACTAATGATTTAAGCCTTGAGAGGTTTCATCTAAAGGGTTTTAATCAAAGAGGGATAGATAAGACCCCCTTAGATAAAACCCCCTTGGATAGAATCCCTCTAGTATTAAATCATACCCACAATGGAGTCTTCTTTGCACCTATCAAAATGATGGAAAAAAAACTTTTTCTTTACCTTTTGAGGGATTAAATAACGTCATTTAGAAATTATATTTTGCAAGATTGTAGCCCTCGAAACGAGCTTTCCAAAAAGTATAGTTTTGATATGTTTTCATTTTATCATGTACTTAATTTTTAATTTTTATTGAACATAGGTTTTTCTTTGAACATCAAGCTCTTTTTGTAGAGGTGGAAATATAGTAAACCATTGTAAAAAAAGTTCAAAAATACCCATGCCCTAGGTATTGATGTCCTTGTATCACCAAAAAAAATTGGATTTTGATATATACACAAGTTAGTGTTGAAAATGAAGGTAATATTGTAGCTTAAAACTTGTAAAACTATGAGACTATAGATCTAATTAAGTGTTCTTTTTCACAATTCTTTGTGTATGATTAATCTGTTTAGATCAATTTTACCAATTGTAGAAAGAGACAGAAGATTGTAGAAGAATGAGACAAGGAGATAGAAGTGACACAACATATACGTGGAGAAACCCTTTCGGGAAAAAACTCCACCAGAATCAATAGTGCTTGTATTATTTAACCTTAGAACAAGATTACAATAATACTATATCAATCCTTGATTGATATGCTTCCTTTGCCTTCAACAATCCTTCTTCACAACCTTGCAATAAACTCCATGGAACTCTCATACACTTATTGCTGCAATTAATAGACAATAAATTGAGCACATAAACTCATAAGAGTTGTACAATACAAGAGCATAAATCCCCTCGAAATTACTGATTGGGAAAGTAGAGTTCCACAATGTAATTGAAGTCAAACCAAAGTCTTCCTCAATTTAGGCACCCCAAACTGAACACTTAACTGAACTTTGGTCAAGAAGATATCATGCAAACTTCACCTCAAAGTTGGCACCCAAGAATGGGCCCACTTGACTGAGCCTTGTTTATATCTTCTCATTTAATGATAATAAGTTTCCACAATCCATATCATAAATCTGTATAGCTTCTAGATTCAATTGTGTACAAAGTTT
This sequence comes from Sequoia sempervirens, assembly GCA_007258455.2. Classification (NCBI taxonomy): domain Eukaryota; kingdom Viridiplantae; phylum Streptophyta; class Pinopsida; order Cupressales; family Cupressaceae; genus Sequoia; species Sequoia sempervirens. Next base: position 446,643 of record VDFB02368313.1, on the reverse strand, counting down.
TTAGCATCAACATTTCAGATCACACTCTGTGATCCATCATTAGGATGAACGGATCACGGCGTGTGATGTGAAACATTGATGCTAAAAACTTTTAATACCTAATACTGTCTTCTCATGCAAAGGTGTTAACTAAAAGATGCCAACTTGGGCGCCCAAGGTGGTCCCAAGTCAATCTTAGTTAATTGAAACATATCTCTCCACTAATTCATGCAAACATTATGCATGATTGATCATCCCCACTTAACTGAAAGTATCCACCTATTATTTGTCATGCAACTAAAGTCATTAGTCATGCAACTCAAGTCAACTCCAAGTCAACTAGCATTCAACTCAAAATAACTACATGCAATTGAAAATAACTGAACCATAACTAAACTAAACTAAAGTAAACTGATAGTGCCACTCCACTCATGTAAATATCAATCCCTAATTTGTAGGATCAAAACATGCATTACTGAATTGTTATCAATCTTCCAAATAGTTAATTGAAGCAAGGTGGGTTCCACCTTCCATGTGGGCACCCCATGTGCTCCTATCTTGTAGGAGCTCTTCTTGGACGTCCCCACATGTTCCTATCATTTAGGAATGATCACAAATGTCAATTTACATGTTCATTTCATTTGAATTTAATCTCTTTCTAATCCTAGTGTTGGGGAACACTTTCCAAGGACTTAGGAGATACATAAAATATGTTTAGGATTGCAATTAAATGTCATCCTATTCCAAACATTCTCCCACTTGGCATTATACATTGCAATTATTCTAAACAAGGAATCATTATTATAAATCAAGTATAGGACTCAAGGCCAATGGCCTTCCTGCACCAAGAGAACTTATCTGTAGGAATTGATTTCGTAAGATAATTTGCAGCATTGATCAAAGTGTCAACTTTCTTAATCAATACCTTCCCACTCTCAACCATTTTTCACACAAAGTGATACTGAACATCAACATGCTTAGTACGAGAATGATACACATGATTTTTGGCTAAACAAATAGCACTCTGACTATCACATTCAAGTCTAATTTTCTTGCAATTAAAACCAATACCTTTCCTAAGTCTCTATAACCAAACTGCCTCTTTCGAGGCATGTGTAGCAGCCATGTACTCTGCTTCTATGGTGGAAAAATCAATCTGGGCTACCTCTTACTCATCCAACTAATTGCAACTCCAAAAAAAGTAAACACATAGCCACTTGTCAACCTCCGACTATCCAAGTCTCCTGCCCAATCTGAATCAACAAAACCTTGTATGTCCAATGATTTTTGCATAATATCAATATCATTAGCACCATGATAAACCAAACAGTAATCAGAAGTAGCTTGTAAATATCTAAACAACCTCTTAACATAAGTCCAATGTTCTTTACCAGGGTTAGACATAAACCTACTTAGAACTCCCACTACTTGGGCTATATCTAGTCCTGTACAGACCATTACATATGTCAAACTACCATGGAATTTCAAACATTTCCTCATGATCAAAATCAGATTTAGGACCCATGTCTAAACTTAACTTCATGCCAACTGGTAAAGGAATATTAATTGGTTTACTATCATGCATGTTAAATCGTTTCAAAATAGTATTGTAGACACGTAAAATGTACTGATTGGCGTTACACATTTGATCCTGACTACTAACACCATTTCATCCTGAATCATCCCTTGGTCTAACCATTTAATCGAATACCCTTATTTGATTAAATTCATCAATTTTCCTCCCTTAATTAAATAAATCATTTATCTGATTAAGTCATTCTCTCTTGTTAATTAAATCAATCAACTTGACCTAATTATCTCTATTTAATTAAATAATTCATTTTATTTGATTAAATCTCTAAATTCATCCTATTAAATTAAATAAATTAAAAACTTATTTGATTTAATCTAACACCATTCCCTTTAATTAAATAAATCAAAAATCTTTATTTAATTAATCTCTAAACCATATTCTTCTCATCTTCTGATTTAAATCAACCCATAAATCTAAGTCAAAATTATCACATCATCTAATCCCTCATTAAATTAATTAACCCTTGATTAATTTAATACTAACTCATGTCCCATCCTCTAGCTTTTGCCACTTGCACATGAAAATAGATTTAATTCATTTACTAAATCCCTATTTTCTCTCAACATGGCATAATAGAGGAATATTCCTTCAAATTTGAATCCCTCCAAGTGGGATAGGTCCTTCCAACAAGACAATTATTTCATCTTACAAGTCCTTTTGCATTGAGCCAAGTGGCCATTACTCCATTTGACTCTTCATCTACCTTGTCATTTCACCATTTTCAAATTTCAAATATATGCATTTATGGGCACATTCATCAAAATGTGCGCATCCTTCATCCACTCATCTCTTGACAAGTGGCATCTTGCCATTGGTTGAATGTTAGTCCCACATTGCTTCATTTTGGGCATTTCTCCATCTTATCATTCTATAAATAAGAGGCTTCTTTCCTCATTTCAACATCCACAATTTGAGTAAACTTACTATACTCATTTGCATCCTCAAGCATTAGCATTTTTTATCAATTTCATCAAGGCATAGTTAGGTTATTGCAGGTTTTCTCCATGGAGTTCATTTGAAGCAATCACCAAGTGGATCAATCATTACTAAATCATCAAAAGCTTGCATAGGAGTTGGGAAAGGGCCAATTTCCACATCAAATTGGCACCAACTCCCCCATAAGATCAAGAGTTTGCATGTTTTTAATAGGATTTAATCTATCTCTTTGCTTTTTCATTGTGTTCTTGTTTCTAATCCTATTTTGAGCATTGTTATTGGATTTTATGGGGAAATTTGATCTTAACTTGCATTTTGATCTAACTATGTGTTTATTTCTTGTGTTTTGCAGGTACTAGGATCTTGGTTTATACATTTGGCGCTAGGAGGGAAAACCAAAAGTTTAAATCACATTTTTTCATCAAATTTTGTGCTTTTTTTTTTTCTCTATTTTTGTGTCTACAGGGAACTGCACCACTAGCAAACCAATGTCACAATACAAAACTACTAGAGCTCCAACGTCACCATATAGCACCACTTCAAACTTCAAACAATGATGCTCTAGTGTTCCTGCTCAGAATTCAAAATCTTAAACTGCATCGTTGGGTCTATTTTCAACCGCTGTAATTTTCAAATTCCAAATAGCATTGCTGGGCCAAATAGTGACACTATCACACTCTCTGTCCCTGCTACAAAACGACGCTGACTGACAAGCGGTGTTATATAGCACCGTTGGATCTTTCAAACTGCACCGCCTGTGTAGGTTCCACCGTTGGAGTAAACTAAAAAGTGAAATTTAGTTTTTTTATGACATGTTCCTTTTTCAATTCTGATCATTTAGGTTATTACTTGCTTTCCTAACTTTTGTTTTGTAGGTATAACTGGTTTTCTTGTAGGTTGGCTAAATAAAAGTGAAGGAGAGACAAGATTGAAAGAGGCATGATGAAATCACTATCTCATAATACCAAGTGTTTTTAAACACTTTAGTGTTTGTTTAACACTCTTAGAGAATTCAAAATTTCTCTTACAAATTTGTTATCTCTCATGTGCTTAGGACCTGCTAAATTTCTTTTAGGCTCTAAAAAGAACATTTCAAATTTTTGCTACAAAGGGCTTAAAAAGAAATTTAGGACAAACTCACTAGATTTGGTTTGAGGCTTAACAATTGAACAAGGCAATCTTCACATTTCCTTTGGGGCTTAAAAAGAATTCATTATTGATTTGTGGGTTTAAAAAATGACCAAGTGCTTCTTTGTCTTGTAATTTCTTACTAAAAGTAATACCATCGAAAGGACGTATGCGCTTCTCTCACGCCTCACGGCGATCTTGAGAATCAAAAGGCCTTTTGGTGATCCTAAGTTGGGTAAATTAATTGCCTCCGCATTTCATTTTGGGATTAAAATTGAACAAAACATCTCTCGAGTGTGAGTGGAGGGTATTGTGTATATTCTCTCTCTTTGTGTTGCAACAAAGATTGATCGAGTTACAGATATTACTTGCTCACTTTTATTTATCTTAGAGGGCCTTCCTTGTGGGAAAAAGTAATCACCCAAGGGAACGACCCAACCGGTAACATACTAAAGCTAAGTGTATTTCTAGCCAATATATAAGTGTGGATATTAGAACAAAGGCCAATATCACACGGTTGGTTTTGACAAGAAGGGTAGCAATGGTCTCTCACCACATGGATCAATCCCTATGAATGGAAAGTCTGAATTAAAACCCTTATTTAGAAAAGGAAAAAATCCCTATCTATTTCTTGGTGCAAAAACGGTCGTTCTGAAGCCGCCCCACATTTTTACAGTTTTTAGTAGAAATGGAAAGTATGCCATGGGAGTTTCATGGGTGTTGATGCTTGGCTGCCCCGTATAAGTGAGTTCCGTGGAGGGGAGCCAGTGGGGTCAAGCATCTAACCATTCGCTAAAATAAAGTGTAGCTGGACTTGTCTAAGTGGGGATTCAACAAATATAGTCTTTCATAGCCATAGGGTTGTACTTGTTCTTGGTTACAAAACACTTTGCTTGCTCATAAACATTTGGAAATAAACATTCAACATTGTCATCAAAACTTCAAACCCTTTAGGAGGAAAATATCTTTGACAAGATTCATGTGTTATTGCTTGCCCTTGGGATTTTATCCTTAGAGGTTTTTAAACACTTGGATTTATATCTCAATCTGCTTACTAAAGTCAACAATAGGAAACTTTTGTCATAAATTC